>JANEYF010000942.1:0-95471 GCA_029963845.1 Rhamnusium bicolor
ATAAAAAAATGGCATGCCTTCGACAACACAGTTTATGTTTGATTTACTATTAATGCTGATTGCCTGTGATGTTCCGCTGCACATACTCGATAAACAACCATTTCGACAGTTCTGGAATAAATACAATGCCCAGGTGAAGTTACCAAGTCGCACAACGTTATGTAACTATCTACCAACTATACACGTAGACATGGTAAATAAGATGAAATGTGAATAAAAAAATACACGGCTGTGGTTATCTGTTGATGAGACAACAGATTGTAAAAAAAAATCTGTTTTAAATGTTATAGTACGAGTACTGGACTCTCTTAAACCGAGAGTTCCACTGTTCCTAGCTAGCAAAGAACTAAGTCAGTGTACTAGCGAAACAATTACCAGCGTAGTGCTGGAGACGTTAGAAAAGTTTGAACTGTCAAAAAGTCAAGTATTGATGTTTGTGACTGATGGCGTCGTGATAATGCGTTCGGTATGCCGTTCTTTGCAAGAACAAGGTTGTACGTTTATACATGTTACGTGTAAAGTGCATGCTTTACATATTGTGGCAGAAACTATTCGAAAAGGTTTTCCAGAAGTGGATGCATTAATAGCAAGTACAAAAAAGTGTTTCTTGAATCTCCTAAACGTCTCCGTGCATTTCATAGCAAGTGTCCTGATATTCCTGAACAACCACAGCCGATTCTTACACATTGGGGAACATGGTTGCAGGCAGCTTTTTATTATGCTGAATATTTCCAACAAATAAAAGCTGTCATACTATAATTCAATCCAGATGAGGCTGCAGCTATTAAGGAAAACCAGACAAAATTCGAAGATATTTCCGTTGAAACAGCTTTAAAAGATATTGCGAGGAACTATAAACCATTACATGAAAGCATAAAAAAAATTAGAAAACAGTGCGTTGTCGTTAGCGGAGTCACTACAAATAGTGGACGAAGTAAATCTACTGCTACATGCTATAGGTGACGCAACAAATGAGCGCGTTAAAGAAAAGTTCGCAAGTGTGTTAAATAAAGACACCGGTTTTACCAAATTAAGACAAATATGTGATCGTGCAGCCCCAGAGCCGTTAAGTGCGTTCAAAGACTATTTTACGTATGCGTGTATTACATCAGTAGA
Organism: Rhamnusium bicolor; assembly: GCA_029963845.1. Lineage (NCBI taxonomy): Eukaryota > Metazoa > Arthropoda > Insecta > Coleoptera > Cerambycidae > Rhamnusium > Rhamnusium bicolor. Next base: position 1,117 of record JANEYF010000942.1, read on the forward strand.
TGTTGAACGGTCGTTTTCAAAATATAAGAATATATTTTCACCAAAGCGAACATCACTCATGGAGACAACTATAGAAACATACCTGATTCTGCAAAATGGCTTATTAAGATTCGGCCAGGCTGGCGAGCGATTTGTCGCAGATGAAAAATCGTAAATGACAATTTAGTGTGAGAGACAAACGACATCCTGTTTACTGCATAGTGATAAACAATGCCTCTGTCACAATACATCGAATTTCTCTCTTTTGGAAGACGATTTGTTTCCAGACTTTTTCTTAATCGCAAAAGACACCATGGTTTACATCCTATTAATAAATACATAAGGAAGATAAGATATTTATATATTCTATAAAGTATGGAGAGATACCAAACTCCTTTTTAATCCTGAAGTGAATTTGAACCCTTGATGTGACGCTAACACTGAGGTGGTTTTCCATATATCACCACAACACCATATACCGCACTCGACGCTCATTTCGTCAACCAAGTTGGCACCATTTGGAGATCATTAAAATAATCTTATGCTAACAATGTATCATATTTATACCTAACATATTGTTAGGGTTCGGTGAACCGTGACTTACTAATCAATAGAGCAGACTATATAGTATTGATTCTCTGTCACTATTCATACTATTTTTACTTTTTGTAATTTCCAAGCCTTCAAGTGCATCCAACTGTCTAGTATTTGTTACATTCCTAATTATTCTTAAATTGCTGCTGTGGTGTTCTCAATCGCACGTTGGATAACACTAAACTTATCTGTTCTACTGAGCCATATGCTCTTAAATTTAGTTTGAATTGTTCGTCTAATTTCTCCAACACACTTTTGATTACTACAGTCCTTGGAACTAATTTCGTAAATCCCCGATTTTTCGATTGTTTCAATTTTGTCATTTAAATTGTCTAAAAGTTGTTATACTTTATTCCCAATGAATAAACCACTGTTATACTATATATTTAAATATCTTACCAGTGCCACGGGTAAATCGAAGATCGTGTGGAATTGATATAAATTTCGCATTTTCTATTTTATTTTGAAAGGTCGTGGAATTTTGAAGTGTATCTTTAAATTTACGTTTCCTAATTATTTTATCAACTAATCTTAAAGAATATCCATTACTCACTGTTGTAATTCATATTTGAACAAATAACATTGATGCAGTTGAGACGTAAATATCGCTATTAAGTTGAATACGCTCCCTTTCAATTTTCTTGATGGTATTTTATTTCTTTTTGAATCATTTTGTCCCCTATCCATTATGCCATATATACTGGATCAATGTAGACCATTGAATCTGATAATTTCTTACACTGTTCTGATGTTCAGTTATCCTCACTTCTAGTGGTCGAGATGTCTCACCTATATGTTTTCTCATACTCACACGTCGCCCTTCAACCAAAATTGATTGCTTTTTAAATATATGAATTCTGTCTTTTTGCATCTTGAAGATTAAAAAAACTGTCATTTAATTTTCCATTGAAAAAAAATTTCAACGGTTTTTAAGTAGGTATTAGGTAAATTTGATCACATCCGCAATATTATGAACTATGTCAGTTTCTGACATCTAATATTTTAGAAGAAGGCGTTGGCTTTCAAACGACCCCAAAAAAATTAAAATCGGTAAATAATCAAAAAAGTTATGAACAAAAATAAAAATTCCAGTTTTTTTTTTCGATCACCCGATATAAAGGTGTCTAGCAAGCCTACTACCAGCCTCAATTGTTCAATATTGAGTCTCAGGAGTCACTTTAAGGTACCGTACGCTCGAAGGACCCTTTATATGGAGCCTTGTTTGCCTCATTCCGGGAGCTCGAACCCAGTTATTGCTAAACTCTACCATGGCTCAATTTCATAGCTCTGATGTGGTCATATGCCAATACTTTGTATTTGACAACATCAAACGATCAGACCATATGATTGACTACTTCACCTTATCTACATATCATTGTATATTTCATCAAAAATATAGTGTGCTCGTCGTCAATAGGTAAATGTACAAATTCTTTGTTACTTGTCAGGAACAACCTTGACAAACAATTTCTTAAGAATTCATATTTGATCAAATAACACTGATGCAGTTGAGACGTAAATATCGCTATTAAGTTGAATACGGTCCCTTTCAATTTTCTTGATGGTATTTTATGTGTTTTTGAATCATTTTGTCCCATATCCATTATGAAATATATACTGGAGCAATGTAGACCATTGAATCTGATAATTTCTTACACTTTTCTGATGTTCAGTTATCCTCATTTCTAGTGGTCGAGATGTCTCACCTATATGTTTTCTCATACTCACAGGTCGGCCCTTTAACCAAAATTGATTGCTTTTTAAATATATGAATTCTGTTTTTTTGCATCTTTCCCAACTTTTCGACACACCAAAAAACATTAATACCTAAAGCAGATATATTCCATCTCGTCCACACCGTTCCATACCTCACCTTTACCTTATCCCTACCTCATCCCTACTTCATCCCTACCTCATCGCTACATCATCCTTACCTGTCACCGCAAGGATGGCGTGGCTCTGCCTTGAAGACCGTGGTGTGCGATCCTAAAACAAACCTCTTCTGCACTTCTCTCCCTTCCATTCATATTGTTGCCTCGAGGGATGGTCTGATGGCCACACAACAACCATCTTTCTAACACACTAGAGAGTCCAGGGTGAAGTCAGTTCTCTTTCCTCCACTTCTCCTTACTGGGAAGGGTGAGAGTGTATTTCCTTTTCAACCTTAGCTGGTCTTTCACTTCTTCCACCTATAGGCCAAAGATTGGAATTTCCCTCTCTGCCTGTCTAGTAGTTGTTCTACCTGAACATCGCCAGCTTCCGAAATCTCGTTTTCTCAGATAGGGCGCTATAACCTCCCTCATTATGCACGAGGGAAGCGTTGGCAGGCCTAGCAGAACCTCGAGAGCGTAGTTGGCGTCGTCCTCATTACACAAGTGATCCATCCCTTCACAAGCTAGTATCTACATTTTTGCCAGCCTTCGGGACATGATCACTCTATCCACGCTCGGCCACCAGACCACTGGAGCCTTAGTTTATAGTAAGTATACCTATTCTTTATACATATAATATTAAACATGAATGTTGAAGAATTTTTCCAATATATTTTTACTGTCTAAGTAACTGTAATTTTCGTGTACATCCACAATATATATTTTGCATATTCACATCCCCAACGTATTATTTAGTATCATCCTAAATTTGAAAGTACAAATGTATCTAATATCGTGAATATAATTTCTAAAATCCTACTATTTTAAGTGCTTTATAAATATACTCTAAAATCGTTTCATGTGTTTTTAAATAAAGATATGCAGCGAATTTTAAACAGGTAGATTATTTATTTAAATTATTTCTTAAAGAAAAAAAATATGTATTGTATATGGAGCATAGTATAAACGTTCAGGTAAAATTCATTTAATCAGGCATTCTGATTTTTTTATTTCTTTTTATTTTCAAATATAGTAATAAAATCATAAAGAAACTATCTAAAATTAAATTAATTGTGACATATAATGGTGAGAGACGCCACTAATCATTAGTCAAGGATTTAGTATTTTGAAATATGACTCCAGGCACTTAAAGATTTTATTACCTTTTAATCCCAAAATATAACGACAAGAATGTCTAAACGACACACAGGAAAAAAAACGCATAATTTCATTATAAAAATGGTTAAAAATGATAAAAATTATAATTTGTCAAAGTGGATGAGAATTTATTACCAAATTATGCAGCAAGGGAACCTTTATTATTTTACGAAAATATACTAGGTCGTAGTAAACAAAAGACTCATAAAACTCAAGATAACTTCTGCATATATTCTAAAAGTTTGTTTCATTACCCGCCTATGGTCAATCCACTTTGAGTTTATTATCTATTGACCTGAGGCAGGTGACCTCTCACCTGACGCACCTGGTTTAATTGATAAAATATCGACCACGTGCTTTAAATTAAGATTATTTAAAGGCAGTAAATTTTCCATAAAATAGAAAGTTCAGTTTTATTGCGATTTTATTGGCGCTATTGGAGTCTGCATTATTTATCTTCACTTGAATTGCATTGAATGTAAGAGGTGCATAAAAGACATCTTCACTTTTATACGTAGTGAGATAAGCAAAGTACAATCACAGCTAAAACGTTAAACCCATTTTATACTTTTAGTCTAGAAGAGTTCTTGTTCTTACGCGACTTCACTAAAACGGACCTACTTTCTCTAAAAAAAAAAAAACAGTTTATTCCAGGGTAGATCTTATAACTCATTCGGCTCCATTAATTACCTTCAACGATGTCTATATCGTAATGCCCTCAATTACATAAATCATGAGTCGAGGCTTCTTCCTCCAATCTGCACACCTCTGACAAATAGAACCATATTTCACCTCAATATATAAAGGTGTCTAGTTAGAGGACACTATCCTCTTAACAAGCCTACTACCAGTCTCATTTGTTCAATTTTGAGCATCAGCAGTCATTTTAGGGTACGGTACGATCGAAAGACCTATTATATGGAGCCTGGTTTGTCACATTCCGGGTGCTCGACCAATTATTGCTAAACTGTACCATGGGTTCAGTTTCACAGCTTTGATGTGGTCATATGCCAATACTTTGTATTTGACAACATCAAACGATCGAATCATATGATTGACTACTTCACCTTATCTACACATCATTATATATTTCATCAAAAATATAGTGTGCTCGTCGTCAATAGTTTAAATGAAAATTTTTTTGTTACTTGTCAGGAACAACCTTGACAAACAATTTGTTAAGAATTACACTGGCGAACAGGAAAATGTATTTTTTGTAATATGTACTTGAATAGCATATCTCACTGGAATAAAAACTGCTAACCCCTTTCGGGCTTGAATTTTCTCAAACGAAACAAAATTTTTTTTTTTTGAATTTTTTTATATTTGAGTGGTCAAAAGTAGCTCATTTTTGCAAATTTTTTCAAAAATGGCCTTACACATTAAAAAAAATTATGGTAACATACGTTACCATTGGGAACTAATGGTAATAGTAATAAAATATTATTTGAAACACGAAATTAACTATTTATTTGGCATGAATATTAATAAAACAATTAGATGCGGAAGTTAAGCACAGATTAACGTTGCATTTGGCACATTTCCTTCTCGATTTAGAGGTACAGTTCTTCTTTTTACATCTTTGTGGATTTTCATCCATAACAGGCCAATGACCAACCCCATCGTATCGTATATCTTCCTGAGGGCGAATGAAGGTTTAGGTCGTTTGTATGGAAGTGGAGAGCCTTTATCAAGAGAAGGTCTACCTGTCTTTTTAGCCTTGTCTGTTCTGTTCAATTTTAATAATGAACGAGCCACCTCAGAACTGAAAGAAAAGCAGGTCCAGTTGTTGTTTCCGCAGGATTCTAAGTTCTTTGCAATATAACTATTTGTAATGGACATACTTATGAAGTGACAGATTACTCACAAGGTCCATTTTCTAGATATGATATAAAGTTGAATAAGAAAATTGATTTTATCTACACCCCCCATGCTTTGATTATAAAGTCTTATTACTTCTGGTCTTCCTACTTTAATATATTGTTTTTCTGATTTACTCCAACGTTTTCACCTAAAACATGAGAAATAAAAGACCGGTTTTGAATAAAATATATATTTTTTAACTCATCAATTTCTCCCCCCCCACAAAATTGGATGCCATATGGACAACATTGTTGTCTTACCATTCTGTTATGACGATATCTTCATGTAGATTGATAATCTTTTTATAGATCCACGTGGATCTTTGTTTTTCAATGTAAATGGACATGATTGAGTTCTATTTTTTGGATCGTTCTTGCAAACCAGATTTTCTTCTCAGTTAGTAACTTGATTATAGGGATTGACGTGAAAAAATTGTCAGCATAAAAATTGAAATTTCGATCTACGGGAATGCGATTGGCCAATGTAACAGTTATTGCCCGATAATTCCAAATGCTTCTAGAGGTTTGTGGATCCAAGGGGTAATTCTGCCTTGATAAACTATCAAATCATACATAATACCACTTGCTCCACATAGAAGGTAGCATTTAATTACCAATGGGGATGGTTTATTTTTGATATACTGCTTGATATTGATCTTACCTTTGAATGGTATCATCTGTTCATCTATGCAGGTATTTTGTTCCAGTTCCAACATTTTACTTCTATTAGTAAATAAGTCGGCGATTGGCCTAACCTTCCAAATTCGGTCATTATTGTCTAGCTTATTGTTTACTAAATGTAAATTATTCCTCAGATTCGTAAATCTGCTTCTGGTCATGGTTTCGGAAATGGTTGGAATGCATGTAAGGGTGTGCCAATATTGTCGAAGTCTAGGAAATTTTAAAATGCCCATAATTATATGTATCTCAAATAGGTCTTTTATCTCATTTTTGCCGGTATTGATATTTTTTGTAGTATTTCTCACAGAATATAGATTTGTTTCATCTGCTACAACTTTATAAAAAAGATTCTGGAATATATTCTTGAAATTATTCGTATGGTGATTTTATCTCTTCCAATATGTCTTTGGAATTATTTAGAAGCCAAGCATTTATTTTTGGAGAAAATTTTTTATTTTCCACTTTTCTTTCTCTTTTGACGTTTTCTTTTTTGTTCCCTTGCCTCTTTGAACTGTTTCTTCTTCAATTGTCCCGTCCTCGCCATCAGACATCTGGCGTTCTTGATCATAATTGCTTTCGTATTCTTGAGATTCCATTTCCATATTTAATAATGGTGGCAAATAAGTTTGATCCTCCATTCCCTCAAAATCGTCTTCATCTTCCACATCTCCAAAATCTCGACAAATTTCCTTCTTCTATCTCGAGGAGAGTTTTTTCCACAGCATCTTCAATCTCCTTGTCCGTAAGTGGGTGTTTTCGCTCCCATAGATCTATATTTGCGTTATCTGTTTGAAAAAAAATACAGTCAAAATTGGTTGCTTTCCGAATCCGAAGAACACATTTGCCTACAGACTAAATAATTGAAATTCATGTATTGGGATCGCTTGGTAACATATGTGTACATGATATTTGCATGCAGACAGAAACATTATTTTGGGTGCTTTGGTTCTAATCGAATGTAAAATGTAAACTACATAGCTTTATTTCTAAAATTCTTGCAAAATGTCAAGTTTTGAAATCTCAAATTTGCCTGAATTATATCTTACCTTTAGACATGGTGAACATCTGATCCACTTACTTGTTATAAATACATCTCTGACACTATTTCGACTACTATTTCATAGATGGAAACACCAGACCACTACCAAATGAATTTTGATCCTCCATTCCCTCAAAATCATCTTCATCTTCCACATCTCCAAAATCTGACAAATTTCCTTCTTCTATCTCGAGAAGAGTTTTTCCACAGCATCTTCAATCTCCTTGTCCCTAAGTGGGTGTTTTCGCTCCCATAGGTCTATATTTGCGTTATCTGAAAAAAGAAACAGTCAAAATTGGTTGCTTTCCGAATCCAAAGATCACATTTGCATACAGACTAAATAATTGAAATTCATGTATTGGGATCGCTTGGTAACATATGTGTACATGATATTTGCATGCAGACAGAAACATTATTTTGGGTGCTTTGGTTCTAATCGAATGTAAAATGTAAACTACATAGCCTTATTTCTAAAATGCTTGCAAAATGTCAAGTTTTGAAAGCTCAAATTTGCCTGAATTTTATCTTACCTTTAGACATCGTGAACAGCTGATCCACTCACTTCTTGTAAATACATGTCTGACACTATTTCGACTGCTATTTCTTAGATGGAAACACCAGACCACTTCCAAATGAACACAAAGGCGTACAAGGGAGCTATTAGTGGATACTAGTTTTTTAAAATAATGAAAAATTATGTGAAAAGGGATGTACACAATGTGTACGCCAGGACCGAAGGGCTAATTACAAAAATGACAATCAAAAAATCGTAACGCGTAACATTTTTCTTGTTACATTAATAAAATATTATGAGCAGGAATAACATTATTGTTAATTTTACTAATCTATTTATTGCTATAGTGCTATCAATAATGTATATAACACATATTAGGCTTACATAGATATATCTATAAAGATAGAGGATAATTTTGAAAAACATATGCTCAGTTCTTCTTTCTCTTTTATGGAGGGACAACCTTCTCGGTTTAAGAACCAACAGTAATCACCCATCATAACGGATTTCCTTTGTGTTGATAACTTGATGAAATCTTTCTCATTGCTCGTCACGTACTGCACTTAAATTTTCAGGAAAAAATTTAAATGTGAATCTATGATTCTGATGAATCCAAGTGATTTTTAAAGACATACAGCGACCAAGCGGTTTGCGGTGTGAATCTACATATTTAACATTACTAGTTCGTGGTTCAAATTCTTTCCTTTCCGGCCAAATTCTTTTCACATTACTTTTAAATCCCCACGTATTTGCCATTTGTATCTGTTGTAATTAATTTTATTTAAAATAGTGCACATATTGTCATAATCCTCTTTCATTGTTACTAAACAAGCAACTGGTAACAATAGTTTTAAATTTCCATTATGTAGTAATACACTTTTTAAACTGTATTTGGAGGAATCTATGAATAAGCGCCACTCAGAAGGGAAATGCTCGATATTAAGTTTCTGCATTAAACCATCAATATCAATACATGCGCATAGTTCTATATTATAAAATGCGGAAAATGTTGCATTTCTTTTTCTAAAAGTCGTAATCTTTGTGTCTTTAGTCAGTAAGTTCCACTCCATAAGTCGGAAAGTTCTGCTTGTTGTTTTGACAGCCCCAAGTCGCGTACCAAATTATTCAATTCATTTTGAGCAATTAAGTGAGGTCACTATAACTTTATGGAACATACAAAGGGTCGGCATAGTGGTCTGGGCTGTCTGAAGAGTCGTGACCATTTCCATTACCTCCCAAAATAATATTTTGTCAGTCTAAAGGCCCAGTTGGCACTGGTAACTCTGATTCGTTCTGAGGAACAAGTCTTAGGCAGATGGCAAATTCGGATATTTGATTTTTTGTTTTCTTTTTTGGAATATCCCTCAGTTCTTGTTACACAAAAATAGCAATCATCGAAATGATTGGTGGGTTCTCGCCATACCATTGGAACGTAAAAGGCATGATTTTTCTTTTTCCTTTCATGCAGTGCAATAGTGACACGCTACAACCCTACACAACAAACGTTGGAAACAAATTGCTTGTCTTGATCTCCGACTAAAACTCCAAATTACAGAAAATACGCTATTTACACATTTACAGACATGGCCTCGCTTGGAGGAATTCTCCACAAATATAACAATACTTGTTAGGTGAGGTTTACAACTTCAGCGCGTTTCACTGGATATTTTTGTCGTAACAAAGTTATTAAGCAAACGAAAACACTTTCTAATAGATACAATTGGGCATTTGGAAGCTCAAAACAAGACCGATACTGAAATCATCCCACCATACTTTAACTTGTTCATCTAAAATTTACCCGACCTATCATAAAATTTATTCCTTGCAATATAATAGGGTCCATTGTGTTCACAAAAAATGATACGTATTAGGACTTTTTCCGTTAATAGATATTAACAACATATAAATGGTAGCGGAGCTACTTTACAAAAATTGTGTCGGCCAGTAAATTAATTTACCACAATCGATTTCCCATAAACACATGGCCCCATTACTATGTTCAACTATTCTACATCATATATATATATATATATATATAGATAAGGATAGTGGACTGTCCACAATTAGTACCAAAAAATAGTCATCCTGTTACACCCAATAGTGCATTTTGTTCTGTTGAACTAAGAATAAAAAAAACATCCTTCAGATATCAATATTATACACTGTGGACACTAACAGGCACCTAATTCGCATATGAATAACAAATATTTCGCATCCGTAGCTAAGCCGTTGTATCCTTTTTTTTTTTTGGTGGAATATAAAGCGCAAATCTTACTTTCAGGGTTAAGAAAACAAACAAAAAGGAAAGAAAATAAAGAAACCCCGATGGATCATAAAAGAATTAGCAAAATAAATGTTTTACTGTCGTATCACTAGAGATCGCATCTCAGGTAGTTATTTGGCAAATATTAGGGGCTGAATATTTATCAAAAAACAGTGTTGCACTGTAACAATTATTTCTTGGTGCTGGAATAAAAGTATATTATTAATAACTGTTCTAAATAAGTTATATTCCAGCGCCCGTCGTTAAAGAATCCATTTGTAGTCTGAAATTTATTCTTATTTTATTAGTTGTATGAGAGTTGTATGTAAGTTCTCAACTGGAATTACTACTTGAGATCACATTAGTACGTAAATATTTTATTACCATTTTTCCGTAGCAATATGCATTTATTTATGTTTCTGAAGATTCTTTAACTACAATCACAACAATTCAGAATAGTGCAAAACCAAGTTAATAAAAAACGTATTTTGCAGCTGTGTAACTAGCAGACAAAGATATCAATAGCTGAAAATCATAGCCTTCTTATGAGTTAACATGATGACTCTGTTCTATAGTACAATCAGAATTTTAAATAGTAATTCACCCACGTATTGAATAGCCAGCCATAGGTAAATATTCCAAATTTTGCCACAGATTTATTAATTGGTTTAACTGACAACTTACAACACGGTAGAGGTTTTGACCTTATTTTTAGACTACTCGAGTAATAACTTTAATATAATATTATGAAAATGTGAATAATATGCTAATAGCCTTTTCTATGTGGATTTATGGAACGATGTCTGGTATGTTTTGGATTTTCCACCCACAACAAGTGATATTTGAGATAAATTAAATGAATATATAATGAATATAAAGATGAATATATTACTAACTATTTTATTTTATAATTTGAACTTCCATTCTATAGTAAATTATAGCGTAAAAATGGAAAACAAATTGACATGTGAATTTTAAATTACACTTAATTTGATGTTTAATTAATTTCGTTTGTTTATATGCATTTCATGCTAATGACGAAAAATATTCACCTTTTGTAAATATATTTATCGAAATCAGAGCATAAATTTTAATTTACGTATCTACAGGGAATCTCATTTCGTACAGTCATAATATTAAAGAATGATCATATTTATTTATGCGCATTTTTAAGGATAGGTGAAAATTCTGGATCGACTCTACCAGCATGTGTAAAAAAAACAAAATAGAAAAAAATGGAAATTGCTCAAAAACACTATGGAATGTAGTTCAGGAGTATACTAATACAAACAAAAAGGAGAATACAAACTGACAAATTAGTTTTAGATAATGGTATTGAGATAACTGACAAAAAAATGATAACAAATGAATATATTAGGTTTTTCTCTACCATAAGAATACAGTTAGCATCAAAATATACAGTAATAATTCTGTTACGTATAACGAGGACCGAAGACTTACTCAGTCAATATTTTTAAAACTAACTTATCCCGGGGAAGTTAAAAACATTATTTTACAATTAAAAGACAAAAAGTGTCCAGGGCCAGATGGAATCACTAACGAAATTCTTAAATTATCGGCGCGTGCTATATTTCAGAACCAGTTATCTCATAAATCTCAAAATAAAAAATGGAATTTTCCCTTCAGAATTAAAACATGCCACTATAAAGCCACTGGTTAGAGAAGGTGATAAATATAAACTTACCAATGATCGACCAATATCCCTCATATCTGCAATATCTAATGTTTTTGAAAAAATCCCAAAAATTAGAACTATCTATAGAAAAATAAAATTTTAAGTGAAATGTAATTTGGTAATCTTCCCAAGATGCAATTGTCACAATTACATCTATGGTGTATGAAGCTATAGATAACAAAATGGCATACCTGAGTGTTTTCGTGGATCTGGCCTTTGACACTGTTAGTCATGTACTTTTGCTGGATAAACTATTTAGAACATCTAGGAATAAGGGATAATGCCTACAACATAATTAAAAGTTATCTGCTAGATAGAAAGCAACGTGTAGAATTTGAAGGCATACTGAGCGACAAGGAGGTGGTGACTTGTGGTGTTCCCCAGGGCACCGTTCTGGGACCAGTCTTACTTTTAATATACATTAAGCATTTACTTAGCTTAAACTCATCTGGAACAATACTATCTTTTGCAGACGACACCGTTGTAGTGCATGTAGCAAATACCTGGAATAATATCTTCAATATCGCCAAGAATGACATCAAAAAAATCTTCAATTATTTTAAATCTAATATATTAACTGTGAATATAGCAAAAACCAAAATTGTGCTCTTTACAACTTATGAGAAATACTTACCAGATGATGACAGTATAAAAATTGATAACAATATAAAAATAAATCTATTCAAGTCAGTAAAATATCTAGGCATATTGATTCTTTTTTGAGGTGGGACGTGCATGTGCGCTCGGTGGCTAATAAATTCAGAGGTTTAATATTCAGATTTAATCAGTTTAAAAATGTTAAAAATTTTGTCAGTAATTGTAAAACATGCTGAGAACCAACCCTTCTATCTGGGTGATTTCTATTGAATATGCGCTCCGTAGCTCTAGCACAATTATCGTTTTTGAAATAAATGCTGACAATTTCTATTCTCTCCTGAAGGGTATAAACCATTTTGAGAACTCACTCAGGTAAAATGTATCTCGATTTAAAATTGGTTGTGAACAAATTAATGTTCAAGGACTATCAAATACACTTATGAGTAAAGCTGGCCGAGGTGGCTGAAGTACAGCCACGGTCTTGCGCTGGCGTCACACGTGCCGATTTAGAAGTGATTTACGCTGCAGTCTTATTTGAAAGGTTAATGCGTGAGGTTGTACCTATAAATTATACATAATGTCAAACGCGCCAAAAGGGTAAAAAACGACCATACGCGGACACAGTGAATAAATTTATCGGTGAATTTCCAGATTTATTCTATGACGGATGCAAAATAATTTGTAAAGTTTGCAATCAAGACTTAATGTGCTGGCACAAAACAGATTGTCGTCGTCATATCAATACCGTTCAACATCAAAATAAAAAAAATGGCATGCCTTTGACAACTCAGTTTATGTTTGATTTATTGTTAATGTTAATAGCCTGTAATATTCCGCTACACATACTGGATAAACAACGATTTCGGAAGTTTTGGAATAAATACAAGGTGAACTTACCAAGTCGTACATCGTTACGTAGATATATTCCAGCTGTTCGTGAAGACATTGTAAATAGGATTAAATGTGGATTAAAAAATACACGGCTCTGGTTATGTATTGACGAGACGACAGATTGTAAAAAAAAATCTATTTTAAATGTTATAGTACGTGTACTGGACCCCCTTAAACCAACATTTCCACTTTTACTAGCTAGTAAAATACTAACTGCGTGTACTGGCGAAATAATTACGTGTGTGGTGTTGGAGACATTCGAAAAATTTGAACTTTCAACAAGTCAAGTATTGATGTTTGTGACTGATGGTGCCGCGACAATGCGCGTGGTAGGCCGTTCTCTTCAAAGAGACAATTGTACATTTTTACATGTTACGTGTAAAGTGCATGCGTTACATCTTGTGGCAGAAACGATTCGAAAATGTTTTCCAGAGGTAGATGCATTAATAGCAAATACAAAAAAAAGTATTTCTCAAATCTCCTAAACGGCTTCGAGCATTTCACAGACAGTGTCCTGGTATCCCTGAACCACCAGAGCCGATTCTTACACGTTGGGGAACGTGGTTGAAAGCGGCTTTTTATTATGCTGAATATTTTCAACAAATAAAAGCTGTGATACTACAGTTCAACCCTAACGAGGCTGCAGCTATTAGGGAAAGCCAGACAAGCTTTCAAGACGTTTCCCTTGAAACAGATTTAAAAACTATTAATAACAATTAGAGGAGTACACGACGCAATAGAAAAATTGCAAAATAGTTCGTTGTCGTTAATGGAATCGCTGTAAATAGTGGACGACGTAAATACACAGCTACAGGCTATAAATGACGCAAAAAATAATCGCGTTAGTGAAAAATTCGAGAGTGTATTACAGAAAGATCCTGATTTTAGCAAATTAAGACTTTGTGATGGTGCATCTACAACTTCGTTAAGTGAGTTCACAGATTGTTTTACTTATGCCTGTATTACATTCGTAGATGTCGAACGGTCATTTTCAAAATACAAACATATTTTTTCACCAAAGCGAACATCGCTGACGGAGAGAGCTGTAGAAACATACCTGATGCTATTATACTATAGATCTTCCCCACTTTGTGATGACGACAACCAAACTACTTGATAAATCTGCTTAAAAGGGTGAGTTTCATACAAATTTTTATAAAATGTAACATTGTTGTTAAAATTTATTTCCATTTATTTTACTTATTCAAGTATTATGATATGATGTAAACATATGAGTCATATGACGGCTCTGTCGGCCAGGTGACCTCGGCCAGCTTTACTTATGAGTCTTTTATTATTCTAAAACTAAACGGACAGGGAAAGTGTTTTTTGTCGAAAAAACTCGTGTTGATTTGAGAGCACTAAAAAATGTAGTTTTTTTATAAATTTCAATACCCAGTGCCGTATATTTTAGATTTTTTAAACGATTTCGATTGTGTGTAATCATCAAAAATAAAATTATTTTCTTTAAGAACGAATCGATAAAAGTTAAAAAAAATATACAGTTATGTAGGGAATTAAAAGACCTTTCAAAATATGTATCACTCGACCCCCCCCCTTGCCATCTGAATTTTTTGAGGGGGTGGCCGTGTAGGGTAGAGGGATGATGATAGGTATACAAGTATTATATTAGAATATGTTCCCCTTGGAAACAATGTCAACGTGTTTCACCAATTTTTCAAAAAAATGTTACCTGCAAAGTTATTCAGGGTGCCTACTTTTATTTGGGACACCCTGTATTCATACTCTATATTGAATTGAAGTTATTATTAATTGACTCGTATTAATATTTTACAAGTATTATATTCTAAAATGTGGCGTTTTATAACAAATTTAGAACGAAATATAACAAAATTTTAATATTCTACAAGAAATTTAGTAAACTGTGAAATGTATAACAAGTTGCCAACATCTTTGTGCAGTTATTGCTACTTTGATAATTCTATTTACGAAGATGTGCCACTACTTACATTATTTGATAGACATCCTTGAATGGTACACATTAAAGTTTTTTAAAACATAATTGGTATAGCCTAGAAATAATTGTTGACAATTTTCTTCATTAATTTTACCAAACAGAATTCTAACATATATATGATACAAAAATATTGTATTCTAAGGAAAATGTTGCACTTTTGAGACACCGTTAAATTGACCATCTAGTTTAAAGTTCAATAAAGTTGAGCATCAAAGGAAAGCAGTTAAGGCTTAAAGTATTCCTTTATCAGGGAATAATAGTCAGCAGAAATGAGATATTTTCCGTGCGTTTCCGCAATCTTGATATTTATCAAGCAAACAAACTGCGTACAGGCATGTAGATTGCGGTTGTCCATGTACTCTTTTAAATTGTCAATAAAGAAAATCTTTTAAATCTCTCCCGTTAGCAGTCACTAACGTGGAGATGGGTAACTATATCTTTATTTATAACTCACGACATGCGGATCTAACAAACTGATTGCGCAATATCAAGTAATATATAGCACACTGTAATAAACTTTGATTAATATGTCGAATCCGATTGGACAGTAGGAATTCTTCAGTAAATCACTGTTGCCTCTACGAGAAGTACACGCGTTCCGCTGGAATGTAGAAAAGATTAATAAACATTATTATGTCAAACTGGCTGCCACGAAGGTTGGTGGTCACTAAATTTACTAGTCTATGGCCGAATGTAACTGTTGTTGTTGTTGTAAAATATAGCGCTCCGTCGCTTATGGAAAATACAATAAAGTACGAGATGCTCGATTTGGTCTTCTTAGTCCGACCGGTACCACTTTTAACACAGGTGTTCGCTTTATTTGCTTACGTGGGAAATACCGAATTAGCATCACAAATTTACTGTCATTACTTCTACTACTCCTTAGACGTAAATGTGGTACGATACGCGTTAATTTATTATAGGTGACAAAATGGTTTTACTTAAATGTTGTTTAGAAAGTGTATTACTATATTAAAAATGTCTATTTTACTGGAACATCCACATTGTTGATTTAGTATTACTACTATTAAAACTAATTAAAATTGTTGCATTTGCAGCTTGTAGAATGAGAAACTTATGATTATTAAAACCATAAAAAATTAGATGTATTGTTCTATTTATTAACTATAGGTACAAAATATGCTTGTAGTATTACAGATCAAATTCCTCATAATACTTTCATTGAAGACTTCACGTATCTAAATTTTAATACTTTATAATCTAGAGGCTTAGCTTGTATACCTGGTCAGTCTCGTCTACTGATATTACAATAATCCACCTATAGATGGCGACTTCTTGCAGATTGTATGTTATTTGCAGACACATGCCGTAGGTATAGCAAGAATCCCTTGGTGTTTATATTACGGCGAATGAGATTAACTGGGTATTTTACCTTATGAGCGGAGAATATGTATAATGTAATCCACAATATCTTCGGTTAATTTGAGAAATAATATTGTTTTTATTACTTTCTCCGATCATTTTGAAAAATTTCTAATGCTGGTTGGACAATGTGATACATTCTTAAATCAATTTAACCGGTTATTTCGCATAATTTCTAATCTCTAATCTCCAACAATCATTAGACAATGTAATGTAATAAATATGTTTCATTCCCAGTGCCGAGCCCGTTGCGCATACATTCCGTGATGGATCTAATTTTCCTTACTCTAAAATGGCTCTTCTTTTTAATTTTGAATGTTACGAGGGTCACAGTTCAAGGTCAGTGATCGAAATGAAATGATGGGCAAGGAAAATGGAACGGATTAAATGATATTTTAAAAGTCATTTTAGATTTTAGGGCAAGGAAAATGAAGAGGAATAGGGATGACAAATTATCGAGAAAAAACTAGTGATCGATAATATATCCAAACTATCGAGTAGTGATGGGGTACTATCGAATGATTTGACTATCGATAATTAATGAATGAATGATTCCAACTATCGAATGAAATCATTCGAATAAATTCATTCAGAAAACATCATCTGAATGATATTGTTACCTGCTAATTAATGCTGCTGAGTTTCACCTCTCATAAAAAATGGGTCTGTAGAATCAGAACCAACATAGTCTTGTATTAGTCACATGTCTTCATCACTTAATTGGCAGTTCCGTTTTGTTTATTTTGTTATTTACACTGTTTATCGTACCTATCACCTAATAAAATATCTCTTATCTATGAATAAAATATCGTCTCCGTCTATGCATATTTATAACCTCCTTTTTTAATTCCAACATTTTTTTAAATTCATTCATTGGTAATACAACTATCGAATTATTCGATAGTATTTATTTGATAATTCTCATCACTACTAACTATCGGTAGTAACTATCACTAGTGCTATCGATACTTACAATAAAAAAATAATGCAACATTTATATTTATTTAGTTTTTATAAAGCATAAATAGAAATTCTTGCAGTCTTAGTAAACACAAACAACAGAAAAATAGAGGTTTATTAAATATTAAACAAAATATATATATTTTTTGGTTAATATGAAAAAAAAATGCATATGATATAGAGGAGTAACTTAAAAGTCTAGATCATTAAACCGCTGATTTTGCCTTATAAATATTAGTTTATTTACATATTTAGATTTTAGTCTATTTCTTTTGTTTGTTAAAACTAGACCAGCTGCGAAGGAAATTGACGTTGCAGGAATAGACAAACACTTTAAACTTAATTGATATAAGTTTGGTAATTGTACCTTGTTTTCTTCCTAATAATTCAGAGGGTTCCCAATATTTGAGAGAATTATAGATTTATTTTTTGCACAGTTCCGAGGATCAAATGCATATTTCCGCAACTCGCAAGTGCAGAAGTTCGAAGATTGAAAGTATCGATAGTTTAACGATAGTTGATACAAACATCGATACTATCGTAAAATTAAAACTATCGATAGTATCGATAGTACTATCGATAGTTTGTCATCCCTAGAGGAATGACATAAATTTGAATGGTTATTGTGGGAATATACACGTTGCAAACTAATAAAATCTTGTTATATTTATAAGCTACCAATTTTTTATTATAATGTTTGTGGCCTGTACAACTAGTAATTATATAGTTAAATTTCTCAGAATCTGTTTTACGCATATTATTATGATATTTAATACTAGTTAAAAATAGATATATCGTCAGGTAGGTACTGTTCCATTTGCTTATTAGTAGTTCTGAGCATTTTTTCGGGTATTAACCGAATTCGCATTTTGGGTCCAACATACTTATTATGGTTTATCATATTCTCTAAATGGGTCTGGGGATTTTTCTGTAATCATCGGTAAAAGTGAGGAAAACTTATTGATTTATTACATTTCCCAACGGTGCTTGGGAATTATGCAAAGTCACCGGTAAATGTGATAAAATCTTATTGCAATTCATAAATTTATTACTCCAAAGTTGCCGGTGATTATTCATAATGTCCAGTGATTATATATATTTTCTGGATTTTTCATATTGTAAGTTTTTCTGTAGGCTGGTGTTGGTGATTCCTTCAATAAATGCAAGTGTTCGTAAAATGTATCGACCAACTTAAATTGAAATAACGTAGGTAGGTTGATCCCATATGAGTAATTATTCATGATAAATCAAATAGAAAAATTCTCATAAAATTCCTTTATTAATGTGACCGGTTTTCGTGAACAAGTAATTACTTCACATCATCAACATCATCATAAAAATTCCTGTGTCTGATGATGTGAAGTAATTACTTGTTCACGAAACTGGTCACATTAATAAAGGAATTTTATGAGAATTTTTCTATTTGATTTATCATAAATTGAAATAATCTGCAGGAAAAGGAGG
Source organism: Rhamnusium bicolor (assembly GCA_029963845.1). Taxonomy (NCBI): domain Eukaryota; kingdom Metazoa; phylum Arthropoda; class Insecta; order Coleoptera; family Cerambycidae; genus Rhamnusium; species Rhamnusium bicolor. Next base: position 20,047 of record JANEYF010000942.1, read on the forward strand.
AGACATATTTTTAACCTTGAGTATTTATACATAAAGGGGAATAAAGCCATTGTTGAAAATGATGCCGGTTTTAAAATATTCAAATTATTTAGAGGAACTGACACCAGCACAAAAAACAAAGCCATGAGTCCAATCATTCACAACTGTGTATCGTTGATAAAATAAAGACCGTTTATGTGTTTAATGTTGTATTTATTTCGACCTATGTTTTGTACCAGCTTTTGTTTGTTTAATGTATTACTGATTATGAATAAGAAAAACAGAATTTAACTAGTTGTGACTTATGAGGATGCTAATAAATATAGCGCAACGTCGACTAAATTAAAAAGTAGCTTTTTTATTTTGATTGACCTATCGCCACTAAGTTGTAATATCATATCATACATTATATTGTCAGGTAAAGTGGGGCAAGATCGTTTCTGAAGAAAGAGCGACAATAGCTGCTAGATCTTGAAAAAGTGTGAAAAATGTGACGCCACCAGCTGCATAATATTTACTTCAAACAATCGCATGTTACCATTCTGTAAATTTCTTTATCTGTGCTGCCCGCTCCAAGGCCAACTATGATTCTTCATCTAGTGTGAATTCAGTGTTATAGGCAAGTGTAACGAACATTTTTGTGATTGACTTGAGAGTTAAGATATACAGGTGAGAATATTTCTTTTGTTTGCATTGATTATGATTATTACAACTTGTGAAGACGTAAAGATTTAAAGGAATTTAGAATTACGTATTTAAGTTTTAACGGGGGAGGATGCAATTGCCGCAGCTTTTTAGGAGTGGCGGAATGTGCGCTCACTGACTGCGGGGCAAGTGCGTTCCTAGAGCGGACTTACCCCTCTTGTTACACCAACTATTATTGTAGGAAAATGCGCAACTACAAAAGAAAAAAGTGAACAAGCTACTAAATATATAGCACAAACTCTTCAACGTGCACTCGACGAAGTAAGCAGAGGTGTGATTACAATAAGTAGAGCATCAAGAACATATTATACACCAACAACAACAATTCGTGATCATATCAAAAATAGACGTGGTTTAAAAAGCTCTAGCCTATGTAGGTCACGTGCTATACCAGTAAATTTGGAGGTAAAATTAGCCACCGGAATTAAAATACTAGAAAAATAGGGTTTTGGCTTATCTAGGCTAGAGATATTAGAAATTGTCAGGAGTTTCGTGGAGCAGAACAATTTAAAAATTCCGTTCAAAAATAACAAACCTGGCGAAGTCTGGATTATAGCGATTAAAAGGCGACATGGTTTATCGATAAAAAAACCCCAAACTGTTGATTATGCACGTAAAAAACACAGACCCGTTTGTTGTATACGAATACTTTCATTTACTAAAGTCGACACTGGAGGAAATAGACCTACTTGACAAACCAAACCAAATTTGGAATTTGGATGAACCCTCTATGTCGTTAGACCTATCAAAAGCTAAAGTTGTAGGTGCGCGTGGAAAACCGTGTGCCATAATTACGAGTGGCCCGGGACGAGAGAGTACCACATTACTTGCTGCAGCAAGTACTTCAGGGAAAAGGCGCCTCCACTTAAAACCAAAAATATTTGAAATGAGTGGATTCCTCAAACAGAAATATTCCCAGGAACCGTTTACGCTGTCTCCTCGAATAGCTGGATGAAATCAGACGTATTATGTAATTACTTTCAAAAAAAGTTTTATCCCTATTCTTGGTGATAGTCGTCCAGTTCTAGTAATATATAATGGACACAACACTCACGTGACTACCAATATTATAAAACTTGCAATTAGAGAACAAATGATGATCCTAAAACTACCGCCACATACTAGTTATTTACTGCAGCCACTTGACTTGGTGGTTTTAAGCCTTTAAAGGATATGTGGGACGATAAACTGGTATCCTGGCAACGCAAAATGTGGGGTATAAAGTCCCGAAAGTACAGTTTTCAACTATGGTGCCGGAAACTTTTGAGAGACCTGAAGATTGATTTATTATTAGTGGTTTTAAGAAGGAGGAATTGTTCTTTTTAATGATAAAGTTATTCCAAAAGATAAATTCGAACCTTCAGCGTTACTTCGTTGGAAACTCCAGCAGCCAACCATTGACCTGCATTCACCTGCTCTCTATCATAGACAGCTGTTGGTCGAATTGAACGAATAATAACCACTGAATCCTGTTCTATCAATCTCTAAGTTTCTGCAAGTATCTTTTTGAAGATCTTCTTCTATAGACAATTAAACAAACAAAACAAACACCGGCTAAGCAAAGAAAAATAATTGCTCGCGGAGCAGAAGTTATTACCTCACAAGAAGCTATTTGCAGAATGGAAGAGATAAATAACAAAAAAGCTACAAGACAATCAATACAAACTAAGAAAACTTCGGTGTCACCGGCTAGTTCATCTAATGGTGACGAACCTGACTGAAACGACGACATTTGATCCTAAAAGCAATTTTAATAACGTTTCTGAAAATGGGAATCTAGAACAATCTTATACTATAAACATTGACATAGGCAAATGGATAATTGTCAAATATAGTAACAAAAAAACAACACGGCATTTTGTAGGACAGGTATTATTTTATTTAAGTACTTTATTAGATATACTAAGTAGGTACTTTATCACTTTTTAGGTTACCGACAAAATTGGAAGCGATGAATTAACTGTTAAATTCACGAAACTTAATCGAGGGAAATTTTTTCGCCAGAAATCGATGATATATACATCTACATTATCTAATGTAACCAACACAGATATTATTAGGGTTTTCCAGATTCAAAATTAGATCGCCGCGGAGATGCTTGGATTTTTTATTTTAATTTCCATAAATTTAACATTAACTTAACTTAATCACATGGGAATGGATTATGGACTAAATATATTTCATTATTTGAAACTTAACAATAACACTTTTAGGTTATCAGTGAATTTTTTATAAAATATTTCTTAAATGATTTGAACGTTTATTTCAACTCTATGCAATATAGTTTGTAACTTTTGAACAAATCAACTAATTTCAATTCTGCAAACTGTAGAAAAGAGGGGACTTGCCATCAAAATGATCTTACCCTATGGAAACTTCAATGGTTTTCATGATACTTTAGCAGTAAAATACGCACTTGCCTCGAAATTAGGGGTAAATGCGCCCCCATCCTAATTTTTTAAAAAAGTATGGATGTAGGGCACATGTCTTTAATTAATATTTATCTATTTATATATTTGATTGCTCAATATTCCAACAAACAAGTACCTAAAATCTGAAAAGTTTATGATAAACCATAAATCCTACAAGTGTCAAGAAATACCAACTATTCAAAAATCGGTGTGCACTTGCCCCACCTTACTTATACTGCTTTATAAAAAATGATATTTTATTAAACCAGTATAATATATTTTAACGCTTGTCACGTGTTCTCGTGCTGATACTATTTTTATTAATAGAGGAAGAGCTCGATTATGTTAATTATTGCAATTTATGTTCCTGACGCTAATAAAATATTTTGAGGAAATATTTTAAACAAAGTATCGTGCAAAATAGTTAAAAAAAATAGGCACAGAAATCGTAACGGTAGAGTTTTGGTTAAACTATTTAAAAAATATCCATAGTTAAGGTGTGGGCTTAATATATTTAAAACGTATATTAGTTAATACACAACCTCGTACGATTCAGCATTGTGTTTATTTTCTTGAACAGAAAAAGTGAGATTCTCGAGGCAGATAATTTAAAAAATCAAGTATCAAATTGTAACACATTAGATCCGTTTTTTCAATATGACGCGTAAAATCATTCAACAAAATGATTTCGCATGGCTTTTTCAATGTTCGAATCAGTCCAGAAATAGTCATGCTGCAGGAGAGACACTTTATGGTTATTCACCCTGTATATAAGACCTAATGGAAATTAATGTTTTAAAAATAATAATATACACTCTTACTATATTCGCAACAATACCACCACCAATTTTCATGATATAGGTAATGTGGACTAAAATCATTATAATTTTAGGAATCTAATTTTGCCGTTTTCTAAAGTATCCGGATACTCTAGTAAAATTTAATGCAAAATTCATCACGCTGTACTTTTTCGTTCACTATTCTATTTTTATCAAGAACTCACTGAGCAAAGTATTTGCTGTCAAAAATTTTACGTAAACACCTGGTTTTTATTTATCTCACCAAGATATAGATCAGGTTCCACAAGGAACTCTAGGTCGCTAGTCAGTTTACACAATCAAATCATAATACTAATGGATTTACTTAGACTGCGATGTCTGCAGGCTAAGCATGTTGGATAGTGTTATTATTGTAGATGAATAGGTAAATAACCCTAAAAAAATTGTTAACTTGTTTCAATAGTATGTATTTAAAAAATAATAATAAAAATATTTATTTTTAAAATAATTATGTAGACTACTGGAAATTTAAAACATATGTTTTCAAATATAAAGAACAAAATTAATTACTTGAGTTCACAAAATCCTTTATATATCAAATTGTTCGATGCAACTTGTACAATTAAAACACTAATCAAAGCCTTTTTTAATTGGTTAATAAATATCTAAATAAACACATTTTCCAATTAGACAAAAGCTATTATTATGCCATTACTATTCCACATTTGCGCACATTGGAATAGAAAAAACGTTAATTAAAATAATTTAAATTGTATTAGAGGCGGATCTTTCCCTCGGGAAATCATTAAATAAAATCCGACTTGTTGCCGTCTCTCTCTAATATATTATTCAATTAATTCTGCTACAATTAAAATTCTTACTTGTGTAGTTATAAAAACGAATAGCAGAAATGTATTAGGTGTTGTAATTTTTTGCGGTAGGAAGGACCACACACAATTTCTAAACAAAGATATGTATAAAATAAATTGTCAGGTTTATGTCCAAACTATCAACAACTTGGTTTAAAAGCTAGGACGACCTAAGCTAAATTTTAAACGAAAAATAATAACAGGAACCAAAGATTTATATATAAAAAACTCTTGGCTATAACATATGTACAGAAAAATATGAATTGAAAGATATTTTTTTGACAAAAGTTTAAATATTTACAGCGGCATTGCACGAATGACCACATCTACTCATAATTGTAGATAGTAGAATATTTAAATGAGATTTGGACAATTTAATTTTATACTAACGTAGTTTTTCAAAACAACAAAAACCCATATACTGCACCAACGCGCGTTTCGCCAACCAAGTTGGCATCATCCGGAGATAATTAAAACTAACCTTAGGCTAACTGTGTATCTTATTTCTAATTAATTCTATTAATACTAATTATACACTGTGTGTTTTCCAGGCTGTCAAATGTATTCAGCTGTCTAGTATTTGTTACATTCATAATTAATCTTAAATTAAATTAATTAATTAAACACCACAGGTATTACAACCCTGAAGATAACTCAAGGTATTTTTGTGTGAGAGAGAGCTACACATTTAGAGGCAATGAACACACACCCAATGTCTTATGATGCGATTAATTTCTGGTTTTAGAAAAATCCTAGTTCTCCACCAGGGATCGAACCCGGGACCTCAGGGTGAGAGGCAAGTGTCCTTACTTCTCTACCACGAAGCCACACATTGCTAATATCTATTTTACGGTTATTCGCTATATATTGGGAAATACTAGAATTATCTGTTCTGCCATATTTGAGATGAGCCATATGCTCCTAGAATCTAGTTTGAATAGATTGTCTAGTTTGTCCAACAAATATTTGATTAATGATTACAGTTCTTACAGCTAGTTAGTAAATTCCTGACTTTTCATTTGTTTAAATTTTGTCTTTGGATTGCATAAAAGTTGCTGTAGTTTATTTCCCGATGAATGAACCACTGTCATACTTATATGTTTTAAAATATTTTCTCTTTCATTTTGAAAGGTCGAGATAAATGTTTACTAAATATTTCATCAATTAAACTTCTAATCGCAGCTACATCTTCAATCTTTTCAATTCCTTCTTTATTGAGGGGAAGTTTAATAGGCGATGAACTAGAAAATTAAAACCCGCCATTTTATGTTCAGCAAAATGGTAAGTGTCCTTAGGGATACTTGTATATTTTCTATATATCTCATTTTCTATTTTTTTATTTTACTGTTTCTAATTATTTGTACATCTAAAAAGGGCAGTTGTTTAGAGTTTTCAATTTCACACTGCAAAAATACTCGAATTCTTCTTTTCATTCTGTTTGGAATCAGTTCATGAAGAGACTGGCAATAAATGGAGACAAAGATTTAACTATTGCTGTTCCTTCATGTTGTTCGAAGAAATATCATTGAATCAATTTTGTTTCATGTAAGGTTTAATGAGTTGAAGATATTCTTTTACCCTGACTGAGATTATTTGATTCAAGTAAATCCTTGGGGTAGTCCTAGGGCTGTGATATCTAAACACTTGAAAACAATAAACATATGTCAAAGGGCAAAATTTCACCTTCTTGCAACTGAATATTTTTCAACTCATTAATGAAATTATTGGAATTAATCACATAAAAACTAAGTGGTGCACTAAATAAACTTTCGAACTCCTCTGTTTACATTTTTGATAGGTGGTAAGTTGGTAATCCAATTTGCTGAAACAATAAAACGCACCGACTTTTCTGGTTTATGAATCTTAGGCAAGCAGTACAATCTAGGTACACTTGGATTAGATACATGTAACCTCCTATTTACAACTGGAGTAATAAGCTTGTTGTAGGGTTTAAGTATATCTTACTTCAGTAATCAATTTTGATATTGGATTTCTGAAGTTTTTTATAGACCAATACTAATTAGCTTGTCTACCCTTCCATAAGAGTCCTCATCTAAAATAACAATCTTATTGCCCTTATCAATTTTTAAATAAAGACAATCTTTTTTACGCAACCTTTAATAAAATTTATATCCTTTGTGAATTTTGACTTTCTACTTACTTTAGTGACAATATTTTTCGAGATCTAATTTCTGCAATCTTCTCTGACTAATCCTATAGATGTATCAGGAAGAAATTGATTTGAATTTTCAATACTTGCAACAATCTCAAAACAAAATTTTATTCCTTGTTGTGGGTATCAAATTCTTCTTGCCAAATAACTGTGATGAATGATTTTCTACAATGGTGAGAACTAGTTGAGGAACACTTTCTTTTGACATACTACTGATTAATCTTTTAATTTTTTTATTTCGTGATGATATTTTCATAATAAACTTATCGTTAATTAATAAAAACACATTTCTCTGAAAGTTACAGCATTGTTCATGTTCTAAATTACTTAAATTATGGGTTTTCTAAAGTCAATATTGTAATTTATGCGTACTTCGTTTACTGTGTAAATACTTAATTACTAAATCCAACCCATAAATTCAACTTTGCAAACGTTGTAACTTTATCTGAAATGTGTGAAGAATTTAGAATTTTAACTTGAACAAAATTTAAAAAAACTGAAAGATGTTTGCAGATTTTTAGAAACCAAATATCTGACCATATTAATCTAATTTTAGCACTAATCTCATGATACAGATTCAGTTACGTTGACCGTGAAGCCATCGTATTCCTGAAGTGGATTGAAACCTTTTGATGTGACGATAACACTCACATAGTTTTCCTGAAAACACCAAAATACCATTTACTGCACTCCACACGCGTTTCATCAACATTTAATTTAATTTTAGCAACCAAGAAGTGTTTATTACAGACATTAATGAAGATTTATAAACCTCACTAAAAGATTCGGCTATTGATGGGTTAAGTGCGAGCTCTACAAGGGTCTATTCTGGATCCCCTTCTCTTTTTGTTATATAAATAATATAATACAACTTTACTGAAAAACTTGTTTTATTATTTACATACGATATTATTATAATATTTCAACTCAAAAATATAAAATTATTAAAATTGACAACTCATTTACAACTAAATTTAATGGCGATTTCAGATTTGTTTCTATCAAATTGCTTTGAACTGCAGCAAATATCGAGAGTTAAAATTTAATTAACAATTTTATTATTAGACTATTGTGGTGCATTATCTTTCCAGGTATTTGCATGCCTCTGTAGACAAGGATGACTAATCTGAACAAAATTATATAGAGTTAAGCGCAAAATTAATGTGTTTTTGTCATATCCATAAAAAAAGAAATATCGATATAGCAGCGAAACAAATCTATATTGCCCACTTCTGTAATATCAGGGTGGGTAGGTTGGAACTTTAATGTGATGACATCAACACCGAAATAGTGTCTATAAACACAAATACTGTTGATACTATACTATACACGAATTTCGTCAACCAAGCTGACATCATCCGGAGGTGATTAAAAGTTTTCACTTCCAGATGATGCCAACTTCGCTAAAGAAACTCACATCGAGTATGTTAAATGTTTTGTGGAAATTAGTTCAGTGTTAGTAAATAATATTTTTTAAAGTAGAATTAAATTTTAGAATATTTCACCAACATGGCATTCTACTCTGATTGTTCACATATTTACATGATATTCTATAAAATATTAAGAATACTTATGACAAGAATTTTATGGATGTTATTTAATTTCATTTAAAATTTATTCAGAATCCGCCTCTGTATAGAGGATTCGTATCTGACCGCGTTTAAGGAAAAGTTATTTAGCACCATATAACTTCGTGTTTTAGCTAGAATTTCTAATGTACAACTCGATCTTATTGTCTCCTTCTTATCGGGTCAAAGAAAATGCCTTTTTGATGTTTATGGCACCTACACAGACGACAAAGCAGTAATACTATTCTTATTAAAACAAAGAAGGTTTAGTGCCATATTCCCAAAAAGAAACAATTATGCAGCTACGGACACGTGTTTCGGAGTTATTGCCCCTCATCAGCGTAGCGTAGCTAAGGAATTGGATCTAGGATGGGATAGATCAGGAACAAGAACAAAAATAAGGCTGGAAAGTACAGTACACAGTACTCAATTAGTGTCTTCATGTTCCCATGTGCCACATTTGGGGCCTCGATGAGGAGCTGCAGTCAACACATAGAGCTCTATGTGTACTGCTCATTTCCACCTGGCACATACAAATAAAACAAGATAGATTTATTGGGGTTCAAAATAAAACAAAGAAGGTTTAGTGCCATATTCCCCAAAAAGAAACAATTATGCAGCTACGGACGTGTTTCGGAGTTATTGCCCCTCATCAGCGTAGCGTAGCTAAGGAATTGGATCTAGGATGGGATAGATCAGGAACAAGAACAAAAATAAGGCTGGAAAGTACAGTACACAGTACTCAATTAGTGTCTTCATGTTCCCATGTGCCACATTTGGGGCCTCGATGAGCACAGTCAACACATAGAGCTCTATGTGTACTGCTCATTTCCACCTGGCACATACAAATAAAACAAGATAGATTTATTGGGGTTCAAAATAAAACAAAGAAGGTTTAGTGCCATATTCCCCAAAAAGAAACAATTATGCAGCTACGGACACGTGTTTCGGAGTTATTGCCCCTCATCAGCGTAGCGTAGCTAAGGAATTGGATCTAGGATGGGATAGATCAGAACAAGAACAAAAATAAGGCTGGAAAGTACAGTACACAGTACTCAATTAGTGCCTTCATGTTCCCATGTGCCACAAATGGGGCCTCGATGAGCACAGTCACACACAGAACTTTATGTGTACTGCTCATTTCCACCTGGCACATACAAACAAAACAAGATAGATTTATTGGGGTTCAAAATAAAACAAAGAAGGTTTAGTGCCATATCCCCAAAACAAAACCAATTATGCAGCTACGGACACGTGTTTCGGAGTTATTGCCCCTCATCAGGGTATCGTAGCTAAGAAATTGGATCTACGATGGGATAGATCAGGAAGAAGAACCAAAATAAGGCTGGAAAGTACAGTACACAGTACTCAATTAGTGTCTCGCTGCACATACTCGATAAACAACCATTTCGAGAGTTCTGGAATAAATACAATGCCCAGGTGAAGTTACCAAGTCGCACAACGTTATGTAACTATCTACCAACTGTACACGTAGACATGGTAAATAAGATGAAATGTGAATTAAAAAATACACGGCTGTGGTTATCTGTTGATGAGACAACAGATTGTAAAAAAATTCCCAGCCTTATTTTAGTTCTTGTTCCTGATCTATCCCATCGTAGATCTAATTCCTTAGCTACGCTACGCTGATGAGGGGCAATAACTCCGAAACACGAGTCCGTAGCTGCATAATTGTTTCTTTTTGGGGAATATGGCACTAAACCTTTTTTTGTTTTATTTTGAACCCCAATAAATCTATCTTGTTTTATTTGTATGTGCCAGGTGGAAATGAGCAGTACACATAGAGCTCTGTGTGTTGACTGTGCTTATCGAGGCCCCAAATGTGGCACATGGGAACATGAATACATTAATTGAGTACTGTGTACTGTACTTTCCAGCCTTATTTTAGTTCTTGTTCCTGATCTATCCCATTGTAGATCCAATTCCTTAGCTACGGTATGGTGATGAGGGGCAAGAACTCCGAAACACGTGTCCGTAGCTGCATAATTGTTTCTTTTTGGGGAATATGGCACTAAACCTTCTTTGTTTTATTTTGAACCCCAATAAATCTATCTTGTTTTATTTGTATGTGCCAGGTGGAATGAGCAGTACACATAGAGCTCTATGTGTTGACTGTGCTCATCGAGGCCCCAAATGTGGCACATGGGAACATGAAGACACTAATTGAGTACTGTGTACTGTACTTTCCAGCCTTATTTTTGTTCTTGTTCCTGATCTATCCCATCCTAGATCCAATTCCTTAGCTACGCTACGCTGATGAGGGGCAATAACTCCGAAACACGTGTCCGTAGCTGCATAATTGTTTCTTTTGGGGAATATGGCACTAAACCTTCTTTGTTTTATTTTGAACCCCAATAAATCTATCTTGTTGTACTATTCTTATTCTTTGACGGAACACGTTTTTTGTAAATTTTGTCATAAGCTTTATTTGTAAGCAAGATATTTATGTTTATAGTTATAACATTAATAATAATTTGTTTATTGACACTCGCAGACAAAAGAGCCAATAATTTTTTCAACAAATTATAAAATCAAGAACGTTTAATATTCATTCACAAATATTTGTAAATTCAGAAATTTCATCGTAAAGGTCTATAATATATATTCATAAATTTTAATTGACTACGCTTGTAAATTTTATGTTTTATTAGTTTCAGGAATTTCCTTCGTCAAATTTTATGTAGTACCATTTAATTACCATATTTTTAGGTGAAATAATTTATTCGTGAGATACCAATTAATAATTATTAAAACTAAAGTTAATGGGTAAATATCGAGAGCGGAGTCACTGGCCGAATTTTGCACACTAGAAATACCGCTTCCTGAAATATCTTGAATTTTCTGGTATTTTATTGAAATTTCTTTGGACTACCACACACTTACCGGAATTTCATCGAAATACCACGAACTTCCCGGTACTACTCAGCGATCCTAGCTTGGCACTTGGCCGCGCAAAGAGTGAAGACGCAGAGATCGCTTCACATTGAAAAGGCGGGGTTGAGACCATTACACATTCAAGCTCATAGGATAGTCGAGTAATAGTTTGCTGAAATACCATAGACTCCCTAGTTTTTTATGGAACTACCATACGAACCTCCAGGTTTCGTTTCAACCGCAATAGAGCATCTATGGCACATGTCCTTATGGCTAACTTGCTTGGAGGTAAAACAAAGATCTCAAATGCTATTTAGTCACATAATAGTTTGGTGATTGGTTGTAATAATTTATTGTGAACGTGTTTGTGTGTTTGCTGTGTCAAGAAATTTGGTTTTGATCATGTATAGTGATTATTATTACACGTCAATTGATTAAATTATTTATGATTATCAAGGACTGATGGTATTCCATAAAAACTGACACTGTCTCAAGCCACGTTATTTTCACAACACACCACAGTACAAAAAACTTCACATTTTAATTAAAAATGTAAAGACAAAAATTGAAAATTTTATTAAATAAATACAACGGTATTCTTTTATTAATAAACAACTGAAGTGAGATTAAGATTTATTGTTTGTTTATCCTCCAAGCAACGACCTTGAAAATACTATCATCGAGATTCCTCTGAAATTCTTATAGATTTTCGCCAGTTTTTCTACTTTATTGAACTCAAATCGCCAGAGTCCTGACATTTGCCACCTGTTTTTATCTCAATCAACTATACACTATATTGAACAGACTGAAAAATGTAATGTCAATTATGTTACCGTAGCAACACTCCTTCGTATATTTTTTTTCTGTCAAAATAATGTTCTCTATTACTACTGAAAATTCCTGAGTTGCTTGACAAATTAAAAGCGAATTTATTTAGTAATTATTTTATAAATGTTGAGGAAAACATGCAAATGCCTTAGAAAACATTTTAAATACGCAAGATACTATAATACATGAAGCAGACATACAAAGTTCTCTTTATTTAAGTTCTGTGACTGAAAATGAAATTATTGTTCATACAGAATCTTTAAAAAAATTATTGTGCACCGGGCTCAGATGGATTATTAGTTGAGTTTATTAAATAAAATTACCAATATTTCGTTAAGCCATTATGTCATATAATTAAAGTATCATGTGGCTTAAATAATAATAAAAAAGGTCTTGCTAGATATTTAGATTTAGCCAAAGCATTTGACACGGTTGAACAAAAAATCTTAATAAACAGATTAGAAAAGGTTGGTGTTAAACTCTGCATTGGATATATTTAAGAATTATTCATTGCACAGAATGCAAAATGTCACAATTAATGATATATTAAGTGACCCTCGAATAATTACTACGGGTGTTAGCACAGGGCACAGTAATAGGTCCTATATTGTTTCTAGTACATGTTAACAATATATCAAAAGTTATACATTTAGAGGAATACCATATATCTTACGCTGATGACACGGCCATTGCATTTCGAGGTAAAACATAGATTGAAGTATATACCAACGCAAAAAATAGTTTATAGAAAGTATATTCTTGGTTAAATACAAGTCTTCTTAGTCTAAATGTCACTAAAACTAATTTTTTAACATTATCATATCAGCTGATGGTCAATCTGCTAATGATAAGTTAACAATTCACAAAGACATGTAAAAATGAGGAAAAGATGTGATTGTCCATTAAAGTATGTGATATAATATAACTTGGTCTAATGGTTGATCATTACCTGAGATGGAATTTTCATGTAAAATATTTTGCAAAAAAGGCTAAGAGGGCTTATATATAAATTCTACCAACTAAGATGTGTTCTTGAAAAACCTTACTATTACGTATAACGCTTTGGCTTTGGCTCTATTCTTAGGTATGTGCATCACAGCGTGGGTGGTCTTTTTATCAACTATTTAAAGCATTTAGAAATTGCAACGAACTGTTTGCTGAAAATAATATCTAATAAAGAAAAACGATATCCCACAGATACACTATATGGGGGAATAATACTGTTTTATAAACTTACCTATATAACGTTGCTTACTACCCACATACACATTAAAATAATTCAGCTGTGAACGCTCGAATGCGTATTGTGTAAAAGTAAAAATTAAATGTCGCCCTTCTTACTCTCCTCTGTTTACTATTTGTAATTTTTTTTCATAAATCTACTTTAGTTACTGTATATGTGTGTGTGTATACAGTGTGTCTCAAGAGATTCTGCAATATGTATTTTATACATACGCGCACATTCCTACGCAACTTAACCTACCAGCTTAATTAGTGAGTCAGGTGAGCACGTGAATAACACACTAACTAGCACCGCCCCGCCTCGAGTGTTTCCCAGTCAACTGAACGGGCTGAAATTTTAAAATTATTACTACACACGACACGTCTTAAATCCACGTTATTGGTCTTTTCAATGTACCAAAATTCCGCATTTGGTGCGAAATTACTTTTATTGCACAATGACGCACTTACTACACACGCCCAATTTGTAAAAATCTTGAGACACGGTGTATATTAAGAATGTTTATATTAGTATATATGTATCTGTGGAAATCACACACAAACTCCTCAGAGAATTTAAGTGATTTCACAGATATCTTTGCAATAATTATAATAATGAAATTATATTTTGATATGATGTATACCGTATCTTAAAGCTGAATAAAATTCTATTCTATTCTATACCGTACTCAGTAAGTCTTTTGAAGACTAACCTTTGGTGTTGGAGGTACTTAAAGAGTCTGCGCCCATATTCGCTTTTTCGACATCTGCAATTACACATTTTCACATAAACTCGCGTCGATGTCCGAGGTTCACATCCTCTGTTAGAGTCACGATAGCCGTTCCGTTTTCCGCAGAAAGTTCATATGTCGATTTAGGCAATTGACAGTTGATGTGCATTCGTGAAAAAGCACACAAGTAGCCGCTGGTATCAATTAGATACGAGATTTTTTTAGACTCGATCCGTTGCGGCTTATGAAGGGATCGTCATTTAAAGCCGCGTTAAATGACGGTTGTTGATATTTCCCGAGTAGTCGCATGGGCTAGTGAACTTTTGAGTATTTTCGTCGAAACGTCGATGATACTAACAGTTTTTATATTCCGGCTTGTCATTTCCATCCGTGTTACGATGGTTGCTGTCATTTATTGGACATTGTGAGTAATTTCTGTCGCGGTTTCGGGAGTGAATGTTTGTAGTTACCTGTGTTACTTGTCTTCTTGGGTTGGTCTCCTCGAATTTACCAGTCAGTTCTGCAATTTTGTCGAGTTCTTTACGAGGGTGGTAAGTATGGCTTGAATTGATGCAGCAAAGTGGTTTTGCCAGAGGGTATGTATAAAAACTATCTAGAATAGTGGTTCCTGTTTGACTTCGTAGGTGTCTGAGAAATTGTGATTCCGCTTACCTATCTCCTTGTGCTCAAGTGGCCGCTTAGTATGTTGTTTCTGAGAGGTGAACAAACGTTTGATTAATTCTCCTTTGATTTTATCATATACATGCGTGTCTGAAGGACTGATGATAATGAAGATATTATCACCAATCCTCTGCCACAGCTAGATAACAACATCACACAGGAGATAGAGGATAACTCCTGTGCGGTTTTGTTGTCTGTGATATAACGTGGTAGAGTTTTGTTGTCCGCTGTCATCCCGCGCAACGTAAATTGGCCTTCAAGTTGGCAATACCAAAGCGCCGAGTTCTTCGGCCAAAAGAGCGGAAGTTTTATTGGCACACGGGACCAAAAGCCATCTACAACCTATTTTAAAAATAAGAGTAAGTTAAAAATATTGATGTTTTAAATTGTATCTAAAAATGTCAAATAATATTTTCTGAGGAAAAAATTAAGTTACTTAAAAAACAATTACATTGTAAAAGTAAGTCTAATGTTTCTTAAATAGTAACATATTTAAACTTGTAATTATATTTATTTTTTTAAACATGCCAAAAATATGAAATTTACTTAGAAAAATATTCCTCTTGCATGTTTATTAAGAATTCACTTAAAAATTGTTATAATTAAACACACTGTGACGCACAGATTCAACTTTTTTCTTTACTTAAATTTACACTCCATTAGAAAAATGAATTTCTGTCATTTAATTGTAATATTTACGAAGTTCTTAAAAAACTATCACACGCCACTGGTTAGTGCTTATGGCGATGAGGATCCTCTACACTTTCACCCGGTGACCCGGTCTTATGTTGGCACTCCCACGTTGATGGCACCTGTAATTCCAAATCGATGGACAAGCTAGCATTAGGACCCTCCGGCGATGGAGGCCGATCCTTACCTTAAATAATTTTAATCTACTGCCTTGCAGTTTGCGTTGCCGATTTCTATTCATTGCGTTATTTAATCGAGATGTGAACAAGTGGCCTCTGGTTCTGTATTTATAATTTGGTTTTTATATGATTGTATTGAAAAGTGACGTGCTATGGTTCGAATATCTGGACGAAAAGATCACCTTTTTGTAATAGGTATTCTTTTTCGTAGTGGTTGCTAGACGACTACGTTTTCCGGCTTAAATAGTTAGTTATGACGCAAGGACGAAAAATGCAGTTTTTTGTACGATTACGGAAAATTACCGGACGAGGTGAATCCGAAAAGTTCTGTTCTCCCCGAGGACGAAAAGTACTTTTCGGCCAGGAAAAGTAGTCGCCTAACAACCACAAGAAAAAATAATATCTGTTATATAAAAATGTGATCTTTTCGTCCAGATATTCCAACTTAAAAACATCACTTTTTTAATACAATCGAATAAAAAAGTACTTTACGGGCGGTAAACAATTATGAACAGAATAATGAATACCGTGAACAAATCAAACAAACTATCATGATATTCTTATTAGAATGTGTCAAAGTGACGTGAAATCGATTACGATCAGATTTTTCAAATAAAATAAATGTAATAAATAAAAATTTATTATTTTCTTCTCACAATCGAATAAAACATAGTGTATGACACACGGACGAAAATGTTTTTCGTACTCATATTCTCTGTAATCTTACGAAAAACTGCATTTTTAGTCTTTGTGTCATAAATAACTATTACATGATTTTAAAAATATGTAATATATTTTTTTGTATTTAAATTAAAAAATAAAATTATTTTTTAAATATTTTTGTTACTAGTTCGAGAACTCAGCATCGTCACAAGAAGAATTACATTAAAATGATGTTAAAACTTAATTAGATAACTATTAAAATATCAATAAATTAATATCTAAAAAGAAAATGCACAGAGATACCTGAAAATATTAATTGTAGTAATTGGATTCATAGCAATCTTTACATAGGTAACCAAGTTACGCAGAAACTTACAGTGAATCTTTAAAAAAGAAAAAATGATACTAATTTTGTTAAATAATTGTACACAATTTTTTGTTAAAAATAGTAGTCCAGTTACCATCTGGTATTGCGTGGGAAAAAAATGTCAAAGGCCTGAAATGTTGCATACAAGTTCTGTTAGTGGTTTAAAAAAAATCGTTAAAATTCCCCAAGAATCCGAGTACTGGTTGTTCCCATGTTTAAATCGTTTACTGTTATACAGAGGAAAAAATACATTATCGTAAATATTAGTTTTTCAGGTGAAATTAAATCCCGTAAAATTGTCTACAAATAAAGTGTTCATTTTTTTCGTAGAATTATTGTTAATTCGGAATACAAGGTGGAAGGTGGAAGGTTAACAAAGTATAAGTTTGAAACTGTTATGAACTTTTCCATTTTATGTCAATAAAATATGTAAAATATTTATTCAGATTTTTCTTGCATTTTGTTAACTAAAAATGTATCTTGAATTTACTAATATACATCAAATTGACTGAATTGAGTAAATTCCATTAGATAATCATTATTTCAACTTAAAAATATTAGATCTTTCGCAAGTATATTTTATACAGTGTGGCCTCGTGGTCGAGCGGTAAAAACACTTTCCTCTCACACCAGAGTTTGGGGATCCATCCCTGGCCGAGGTGCTGGAATTTTTTCTAAAACAGAAATTAATCATAGCATGCTCGGATCTTGAGTGTGTGTCCGTTGTCTCTAAATGTGTAGCCCCCCTTTCACACAAGGTACTTCGTTGTATCTTTAGGGATGCAGGGGGTTGTATTACTTGCTATATTTAATTAATTGATTTATATCGCTTTATATACAGGGTGTTTCCGTTTTAATGAGCAAGACCTCACTAGCATATAAAGAATATTATTTTAAGCAAAAATATTCCTAATGAACATACTCTTCAATCCTCTTCGTTTTCGAGAGTTGACGTTTCTAAAATAAATAGTTTTTTTCCGATTACCTTGTAAATGGAAGGTAATAATAATTTTTTGCACGGAGGAAATATTTGTTGAAATGCTTTCTACAAACATGCCAATTTTCACGTCGATCGATTCGTCTTACTGAGTGCATTTTACTATTTTCTTAAAAAAAAAAAATAATTACACGCCAATATCTTAATGGCAATATTCCACCATTTTTGGAATCCTTGGATATTTTAAGAAGAAAAACTGTTCTTAAATTTATTTCCCAGGTTGCCCAGTTTTCGAGTAAAATTTAATAGTTAGTCGAAGTGGGCCTACCCTACACACTAAAATAATAAATAAGGTCACTCTTAATCATTTATTAACGAGAACTTAAGGTAACATAAAAAATCGAAATTTCAGTATGAAACATTTTAACTGGACAAAACATAAATCAAATAGCTGGTTTCTAAACTAAAGAAGATGTTCAAAGTGAGACCCATTTTCTTGAATACAAACTGGGCATCGCTTTATAATGGACTGCCGAACTCTTACAGGTGGTTTCTATTCTCTTAGTTAATTCTTCCCTGCTGCCAACTGGGGTAGAATAAACTTTATCGTTTATAAAACTCCAAGCAAAGAAATCGAGAGGAGTGAAATCTGGTCAGCTACGTCCGATTCATCGATTCGGATAAGTTGCATTAAGCTATTCTCGACCTATTCATTCGTAATAAGCCGAACAACCATTAAGCTGAAACCAAGAATTTCGCCTTGAACTAAGATCAAAATTATCCCACATATTTCTATGCGCTGTTTCAAGAAATTCCAGAAATAATGCTGATGTTAATCTGAGAGGTAGAAAATAGGGACCAGTAATATTGTTTCCACATAAACCAAGCCATACAATTACTCTGAACTCATTCTGGAAATTCCATGGCCTAATTCTGTGTTAATTAACATGGTCCCAAACATACTGATTGTGAAAATTAACTATTCCTCTTCTGGTGAAGCAGGATTCATCAGTTCAAAATAATTTCTCCAAAAAATTTGGTTTATTTTTCACAGAATTCAACTTAAAGTGACAATAATTTTAAACCTTAAACAGGCTGCAAATGGTATGCACGTCGCTGCACTTTTCGCAAAGTTTTTCATACAAAAGTAACAGGATGCGAAGAATTCTTGAGGCTCTTCGAATACTCATAGATGGGTCCCTAACAAACATTGTCCTGTTTCTGTTTCTTACAATATTATTCAAATTTCTGTTTTGCTCATGCCTTCTTGCTAGTCCATTTTCTCTAAAAATCTCATGTACTTTCAGAAAAACGTCTGGATGTGGATGTCTTGTATTCGAGAATCGTCTACGGTATTCCACTGCAGCTTCAGCACAATTTTCATCGCATAATCCATATACGTAATGAATATTTGAGTACTTTTCTTTGGTAAATCGAAATAGCATTTTAAAAATTAACGAAATACCTAAATAAGCTAAAAAAATTGCCAAAGAGCATTTACAATTATTGAAATAGACAATGAAGAAACACTTCTGTCACATGATTGACAATCTAAATAGTTTGTAGATAGAGCCACCTAATAATGAAATTTTCTTGGAGATTAAATAATTGCAGTGTGCATCAGTGTATCCAATATTACTTTAGTTTCACTCGAAAACCGAGCAATCTAGGAAAAAATTATGAAATAGTTTTCTTCTTAAAATATCTGCGGATTCCAAAAATGATGAAATATTGCCATTAAGACATTGGCGTGTCATTATTTTTTTAAGAAAATAGTGCAATGCACCTAGTAAGTACTCCACTGGTGAATCTATCAACGTGAAAATTGGCATGTTTGTAGGAAGTAAAGTGAAGTACCCCGCATGAATTCACCACGAGAGGCGCTAGTGTACGAAAAGGTCAATGTCACTGAATGTTAATGTTTACTATGGCATTTTAATGCTAGTTGTTAGTAATTTTTTATAAAAAATTGCTGAAAAACATTTAACACAATGATGTAGAAGGTGAAAGTAGTAATTTACTTGCTCAGTAGGGAAAGTATTGTACTTATCAGAAGTGTCTTATGTCATTAAAGTTAGGTTATATCAAGAATGAGCATGATGAAAACAACGAATGTACATGATTTATACTCACGATTTTTTGTAGTAGACTCCTTTGGTAACGCATAATCATCAGGATTAAAATGTTTATCTCTATCAACCACAGTTTTAGGTGAGTTTTGTCTCTCGGAAGCACATGTCCGCCTTTTGTTTCCAAACAAAATGGAACTGCACAGCACTGGGGCATAATTAACAAGTTTTTTTATTCACTGGTGCACGAAATAATTATAATAAAACCCTATTAACTTTTCCCGCGCCTAGCAATAACTTTTTGACAGCGACCTTCAAGCCAGTGGCTCCAATTTTTAATTATAATACATACTTTTTTCTTAGGTTACCATTCACTGCAATCTAAAGAGATATTTTGTGGTAGCCCTTATATCTATGTGTACTATCAATTCCTTGAAGAAGTCTAAAACTTTCTTGGGGCTTTGGTTCTCACTTCTTTAGGTATTTTGGATACCTGCTCCAAATGTTACAGCCTTTGGCGGATTAGGACTTTGTAATCACCGGTTTTCGCTTCATTTGTACAGAAATGATATATGTCAGCTTTGCCCATTTTTTTGAGGTACTATCTCCAGTGGGCAATTACCTGTGAGAAAGTCTGTTAGTGGACGCAGTCAACACATAGAGCTCTACGTGCATGTTTCCTCCTGACTTCCTTGCTCTGTTTTATTTTTCCCACTAGCACGCTTTCATTGCGTAAAATATGTTGTTCCTAATTTATTTCTAGTAAATAATTCAATCATTAGAACAAAAGTATGTATAATGAGAAAATACATTTTATTAACCGCAAGGAAACATTGAGCATACAATTTTTTAACAACGCACCTAAAGGATAAAGAGTTCGTGTATGCAAGAGTGCAGAATTACCATAGAGCATACCATGCTCGGCTTAAAAAAATGAGAAAATAAACAGGATACTATAGTATATATATAATAAAAAGTAGAATGTACGTCTCATTGGTCTAGAAGCGATTCATACATTTTATGTGGCATGCGCGGGCCAAGTTAAATAATGGGCTCTCCCAGTGGGACACTAACACGTGATCCGATCGTGGGAATCAACTGGTAGCCGTGATACTATATCCAGACCACATCGCTTATTATTAGTAGAACATTTATTATGAATTAGAAATTATGAAGGAAATTTATATCTGCAGATATAGAATAGATAATTGAAGCGCTTTATTGGATCTGATTAATTTTATTGCCTTTGTTTTATTTTGTGTAATAAAAGAGAAATTTAATTTGAGTTAGATTTACTGTTGAGATACAGACTTCGTTAAATTTTTTTGGATCTTTCAATATTATTAAACCAGGACAAAGTTTAGCTGAATTTTGTAATTTCTTTTATCATTTTAATTTTAAAATGAAAGTTCTAATTGATTAAATTAATAACAGTTAGAACAATGTGTAGGTATTTGATTGATCATGAGAAATATTAAATAAATAAGGCCACAGATAGGTGTGTATGTACCGCTTGAATGTATCCTCATCTTGATAGTTTATACGATAAAACGCAAATTTTATTAATCAGTTCCAGGTTGTGCCACCTTAATAGGCGAAACTACAGTCAAGTATATTATTCGGTGTGTTGATGACTGAAACTATTCCACTACTGGTGTCATATTAAAATGTCAGCCACTTCAGAGCTCACGTGTAAGTTTATTAAAATATTAATTTATTTATTATTTATTTATCTTAGTGAGTTGCATTTTGCAGTTTTCTGTAACTATTATTTTCATAACTTCGGTTACTTAGGCACTGCTTAATGTGGCCGGATTTTTCTTCAAAACATCAATAAATTTCACAGCAGCTAGAATATCAGGGCCATATTTTGGTTTTCCACTATAACATTGTTCAATGGCATCTGCAATATACTATAGTTCTCATTAGAGTTGGCAAATCGGTCCGCAACTCACAGGCGGTGCAGGTAGGGAAATACCCACAAACGTAAGCGAGACTTGTTTCCTATTTTGGCAAAGACTATCATTTTATGTTATCTATTGTTATGCCTCGTGGTGTGTACAACATAATTTACTCCTCTCCGTTATGTTGTTGATAATTTTATTTGTTGTATTTTATTCTTGATATTAATTTAATAATAAATTATGTCAGACCTGCCCAAGGGTAAAAACGGCCATACGCTGACAAAGTGAATGGATTTATCAGTGAATTCCCGGATTTATTCTACAATGCTATAATAATTTGTAAGATGTGTCGTACCAATAATAACCTACGCCTCTCTGATCTGGTGGCACAAGGCCGGAAAAGGAGAGGCGATGAGAAAACTAGGCAAGTTGCAAAGACTTGCATGACTAGGAATCACGGGAGCAATGTCAACAACGCCGACCGCAGCCTTGGAAATACTGCTAGGTCTACCTCCACTACACCTACTGGTGGAGAATGAGGCACTAATGGCAGCATACAGGCTGAAAACAACTGAGTATGGGACCATCTCAAGGAGAGGATACCATACTGAAGTATTCCAATATGTAGGAAAAAATCGGCTACTCGATATGCAGTCAGACAGAATCAGCACAACCTACAACTTCACAAAAACTTTCAGGGTAAAAATACCTGAAAGGGATGGAGAAGGAGGCAGGATGCAGAGACAACAAAATGACACCATCTGGTATACTGATGGATCAAAAACGTCAAGCAGTACCGAAGCAGGAGTTGCGGGAGAACAACCAGGGAAAGACATCAGCCTAAACCTCGGAAGTATCGCAACAGTGTTCCAAGCCGAAATCACAGCAACAGACGTCTGTGCACAAGAAATGATACGGAGGGCATACAAAAATAAGAGAATCCGCATCATCACTGACAGCCAAGCAGCACTCAGAGCTCTGGAAGCAGTAGAAATACGATCTAAAACAGTAAAAGACTGCCTGGAGTCCCTGGAGAAACTTACAGAACACAACAGTGTACAACTGGAGTGGACACGAGGACACCAGGGATATACGGGGAAACGAAAAAGCAGACATGCTAGCCAGAAAAGGCGCTAAATCAATTCTAACAGGTCCCGAACCGACCTGCGGGGTATCTTACAGCATCGCAAAAGGATCGGTAAAGGAACTATTAAGACAGAAACACTACTCGCACTGGATAGAGATACCGGGGATGAGGCAGTCACGCTTGTTCATCGGAGAAATATCTAGAGCAAGGACCAACGAAATGCTAAAGCTGAGCAGAAAACAGCTGAGGTGTGCAGTGGGAATATTAACAGGACACTGCACACTAAACAAACACCTAACTAATATAAGGGTGAAAGACAATCCAGATTGCAGGATGTGTGGTGAAGAGGAAGAAACTCCCACCACATCTTATGCGAATGCTCAGCCCTATCGGCAATGAGACTAACACACTTCGAGGGACCACTTTTAACCCCGGAAGAGATAGCCAGAGCTCCCATAAACTGTATACTCGCCTTCTGGAATAGAACGGGTCTTATGGAGTAATGAGACTATGGGGTACAATAAGCTTAAGCTTCAGTACAGCGGGTAGTCAAAACCACAACCCGTAAGGAAAAAAAAAAAAAGGTGTGCGAGACAGATCTGATGTGCTGAGACCAACGTGATTATAAACGTCACGTAAATTCTGTGCAACATAAAACTAAAAAAAATGGCGTGCCTTCGACAACACAGTTTATGTTTGATTTACTCTTAATGCTGATTGCCTGTGATGTTCCGCTGCACATACTCGATAAACAACCATTTCAGGAGTTCTGGTATAAATACAATCCCAAGGTGACGTTACCAAGTCGCACAACGTTGCGTAACTATGTACCAACTGTAAGCGAAGACATTGTAAATAATATCAAATGTGTACTAAAAAATACACGGCTGAGGTTATGTGTTGACGAGACGACTGATTGTAAAATGATTTTAAATGTTACAGTACGTTTACTGGACCTTCTTAAACTGACATTTCCACTGTAACTAGCTAGCAAAGGACTAACTGAGTGTACTGGCCAAACAATTACGCGGGTGGTACTGGAGACGTTAGAACAATTTTACCTGTCAGACAGTCAAGTGCTGATGTTTGTGACCGACGGTGCCGCGACAATTCGTTTGGTAGGCCGTTCTCTTCAAGAACACGGTTGTAGGTTGATACATTTTACGTGTAAAGTGCATGCTTCATACCTTGTGACAGAAACTATTTGACAAGGTTTTCCAGAGGTAGATGCATTAGTAGCAAGTACAAAGCATTACATAGCAAGTGTCCCGGTATTCCTGAACCACCACATCCGATTCTTACACATTGGGGAACATGGTTGGAGGCAGCATTTTATTATGCTGAATATTTGCAACAAATAAATGCTCTGATACTACAATTCAATCCAGACGAGGCTGAAGCTATTAAGGAAAGCCAGACAAAATTCGAAGATGTTTCTGTTGAAACATCTTTAAAAACTATTCATAAGAACTATCTCTATAGTTCTTGTGAATATTTGTTAAATTACGCATTACAAAACGCACAATAAACGCACAAAATTTACAAAACAGTGCGTTGTCGTTAGCGGAGTCACTGCAAATAGTGGACGAAGTAAATCTATAGGTGACGCAAAAAATGAGCCCGTTGGAGAAAAGTTAGCACGTGTGTTAAGGCAAGACACCGGTTTTACCAGATTAAGACAAATTTGTGATGGTACTGATGTGCATCTGCAGATCCGTTAAGTGAGTTCAAAGGCTAATTTAAGTATGCTTGTATTACATCAATAGACGCGAACATTACTCTCGGAGACAACCATAGAAACGTACATGATGCTACAAAGTTTTTACACATCTTTTCCACTTTGCGATAACCAAGCTAGATAAGAGGGTAAGTTGTGCATACATTGTTATAAATTGTAACAGTTTATTTCTTTTATTACACTTATTATGATGCATACGCCTATGTCCTGCGGCGCATTTTGGCCAACTCTAGTTCTCATGTATAATGCACAAATTTGTTTCCAACTTGTTGCTGACTTTCCCTGATATTTAGAAACGACAGATTTAAAACTTCGAGAAAATATTTATTATTATAAAAAGCTGCCTGCAACTATGTGCCCCCTCATGTTATTCTTTAATACGTGGAGAATAAAGATTACAAAAATCATCTTTGTATTTGCTATTAATTTGTCGACTTCCAAAGAGCTACTGTAAATTTTTCAGATCTAGGAAAATACATCAAAAACAGTTTATTGAAGGAAAATTAAACGAATGCAATTCACAGAACTACGGTTCACCTAACCAACGATTTACTGAAATATCAATTAACCAAAATGTAATTAGTCAAAAAGTGTAGTCATCAAAAACGCAACTCAACGAATGAAACATTAAAAAAAAATGAAAGTTAATTAACATTTATATTTCATACAGGCAAACAGTTCCGCATGAAAGTAGGGAAATGCGGTATACGGCGTTGATGACGTCGTTAAAGACGGCCGAGTATCCAAGTATCTTCGAAGTAATCTACCACAGGCTGCACTTCACAAGGGAATCCGTTTTCATCACAAATTGGCTCAAAAGCTTCTATTGCGCTTCCTACCGGTGCAAATGCTAAGGCAGGTAATAACTGAAGCGTTGTCAGAGCAACATCAAAAGCATCTATGATGCCTAGTTTGCGAAAATTACTACGAGATTGCACCCATCGTAGCGGATTCAAAATCTGCTAAAAGGGTAAAAGTAAAATTTTTTCACATATATTGCTTTACTTTTATTTGGTAGCAAAGCAAATACCATTGTTGCTCTGTAAACCATGTATAATTAATAAAAAAAAGATGTGGTACAGTTTTAAATCGGATCAGAACGAGTCAAAAGTTGAAGATTAATTCTGGTAGAGATAATTAAATCCTTAATCAAACAGCTGAAATCTTTTTAGTTCTGTGACAAAGAAAAAATTAAACAAATTAACCTAACCTAATCAAACTCCAGCGCACACAGTGTGGGGGAATAATTTTTAATATTATTCACTTACATAGAGCAAGTAACGTATGAAAATTCATTGTTTCTACTAAACACCATATCAGATATATAACTAAAAACTAATAACCATCATATCTCTTTTCAATGGGCTCTAACTCCCTTATTATAATAGTAGTATATAAATTAAGGTGATCAACTTTAGAAAACCAAAAACCAGGATATTGAGTGGATTTTTTATTGGATTTAATATTTCAAATCTGTATCTATAAATCTATAAATTCCAAAGCCATTTTAATATTACCACTTGTAAAACTACTTTGTAAATTAAATTGGATGTATAATTCAAAATGTTTTATTTTGACAACTAAATATGACATTAAAGACAGCACTGACATGTTGTATTAACAAATTACGTGAATCGATAAATTATTTGTTCGGTGAGTTGCGTTTTGATGAATTGAATTTTAGGCAAATTGCATTTCAGTAAATTAACATTAGTATTTTCATTCGGTAAACTGTTTTAGGTGAAGTTTCCGGTGGCGAATTTTCTCTGCCATAAGGTGAAAGGCATGAAATAAACAAGTTATGTTCAATAAATTAGGGCAAAACTTTTTTAGTGAAGCCAATGATTAAATCATATACGCAGCTTCATTGGATATAAGCGTTAAAATATTATGCTTATATAAGAAATTTTTCAGGATACTTTATTATCAGCTATTGTGCTCCTTCAGGATTGGTATTTTTAATCTTTTCTTGAGATTAAATATGACGTCGATGGCTGATTTGGTTTTAAAATGCATAATAAAACATTTCCCACCTTGTCATTTCTTGCATCGATGGTTTCATCAGCAGTTATTCACAATTTTCTGTTCGGTAATTCAGATATTGCAGTATTTTCAATTATTTTTTAAAACGAGGAATGCAACATGTGTTGTAGTTTCACTCTCGTTGATAACGGCCATTTAGAAACGTACTTTTTACAAAAAAATCGAAAATGTTATTTGTCAAGTAAATTTTCCGAAATACTACGAACAGTTAACATACAAATAAGGTCATACACAGACACCCAGTAGAGAAATTATTAGGCGACTACTTTTATGACTTTTACTTTCAATATGTCTCTTACAATTACTTGTAGTGCATCGTATTACCATTCCATCATATGTTAAATCAGGAAATCATCTTATGAATTTACGAACGTAAGGATTGCCGAGAAAGTGCCATTACTAGTTACAGTGGCATGTGCTTTCCCACGACTGTTAATAATAAACTGTCGTGAACCAATAGAAAGTGTCGGTAGCTTGACTTGCTAGAGTCCCCGTTCAGACGTGTGCTACTATGTTGAATCGTCAACTCTACTTATAACTAATACGCTATAGAGCAGCTAGAAATAATAGACATCAAAATAGGCCAGTCGAGCGAAATATGCTTTAGCAAAATGTTACTCGTTAGAGAAATAAAAGGTATTTAAAGCGAATCAAATTTTAATAAACAACGTATTTTTTATTGAAAATAATTGACCTAAAGCAATCTGGCTCACTTTAGTCTCGAATCTGATACGTTCAACTGTTTTAAAATTATTGCTAATTTTCAGAAATAAATTTTCATTTTAGACAGCTAATCTATAACTCTCTAACGAGTAACATTTTGCTAAAACATATTTGCTCAATTGTTTTATTTTGATGTCCACTATATCCAGTTGTTATAGGGTCATTAGCTACGGAATATCCTGTATATTGCTGAAATCGGGAGGTTTTTTTAACTGAGCTTAATATACAGGGTGAGTCACCAAGGGCGCCTCGGTCGATATCTCCTTTAATATTTATTATACAGGAAAAAGCTTCAAATAAAAGTTATAGGAGACCAAGAGTACCATATCCTAAAATTATTTCTATTCACACAGGGTGTTTGATGTTAGAGTGGCATATCAAAAGTATGTTTTTTTAAATGGGACACCCTATATATTTTTGCAAATTCTTATTCTTTCTTTAATTGCCTTTTCGAATATGTTATGTTTTTGAAATTCCGTTGCGGCGTTGTCGAATTATTAAACTTTTTCCAAAAAAATTGTCGTTTGCAGACCGCACTAATAAATTCTGCACGAGCGGTATTTTCACAGATTACGCAAACTTTTTTTGTTAAATGTTAAGCAATGCCATGGCCTAACCTCCAGATATTTTACAGTTGAAATTACTTTTACAGGGTGTTTATTACGATGATAAAAAAATGGCTAACTTCAATCTATCATAAGTTAATCATTTTTTTAAATGGAACACCCTGTATATTTTTACATATTTGGATAGAGTTTTTTGCCGCTCTACAATTTTTATTAACCTACAGTTATACCTAAAACCAATGGTTTCTAGTGAAACTGCATTCTAATAAAAACATCAGGTAATTTCTAGAAATTCGGATATCATAGGTGGCATTGGCACATGTTTTTTTTTTTGTTTTTGCAAGAAACAACTATGAGCATTATTGTTTCAATTAATATAAGTTTCATCTTTTATAAATGAAAAGAAAGTTGTCTTATTATTCTACATTTAAATACTTGATCTGTTTGAATTTTCCAAATATCTAGATGGCATTTATCACTGACATTTGTTTGAAACAAATTTGAAACGCTTTTAATTTGCACGCTTTATTGTTACGTCAATTTCTACTTAAATAAGTATATAAAATGAATTTTTCTAAGCAAGAAAGAATTAATATGATTTACTGTATCGGGGAGAGTTATGGTAATTGATTATTGGCCTCTAGATTGTATGCTCAAAAATATCCAGACCAAAGACATCCGAATTGTCGTGCTTTTACAAAATTAAAAACTAAATTCGATAAAAGCGGAAAAGTTATGTTTAAGAAGCCGAAGCGAATTACACCAGTCGTAAATAAAGAAAACACATTATCTGTTGTGCTAAGCCTCGTAGAAAATCCATATGTAAGTTCAAGAATTTTAAGTAGGGAATTGGATATTAGTCAGTCCAGTATTGCAAGGATTATAATAGAAAATAAGTTTCACCCTTATCATATCCAATTATTGCAAGAACTAGGAGCTAATGATTTTATTAAGAGGCGAGAATTTTGTGAATGGGCAATTCAGAAAGTGCGAGAACAACCGGATTTTTTCGAATACGTGTTGTTTTCCGACGAGGCTACGTTCCATAAAAAGGAAATGTTAATAGGCACAATCTACACTATTATTCTACAGAAAATTCCCCATTTCAGACGGAGTATTGACCATCAACATAGGTGGTCATTAAACGTTTGGGCTGAAATTATAGGAGGATATGTAATTGGGCCATATTTTTTTGAAGACAGAATAAATGGAGAAACATATCTACACATTTTAAGAAATAGTCTACCAGATTTGTTGGAAAATTTACCATTAACTACAATACGAGGGTTTTGGCTACAGCGTGACGGGGCGCCAACCCACTGCAGTGCCCAAGTACGCAACTATTTGAATAATGAATATCCAGATAAGTGGATTGGTAGAGGTGGGCGAATTTGTTGGCCACCTAGGTCACCTGACCTAACAAAATTAGATTATTTTATGTAGGGTTATGTAAAAGAGACCGTTTATGTTCAGAAATTAAGAAATGTTAGCCAATCTTTTTTGAATCGTCTAAGATTGTGCGTGCAAGAAAATGGAGGACACATTGAACATCTTATGAACTAGATACAAATAAAAAAATTGTATTTACCGTTTTGTTATAAATAAATTGTTTCATGTTCGTAGTTCCTTCTTGCAAAAACAAAAAAAACATGTGCCAATGCCTCCTATGATATCCGAATTTCTAGAAATTACCAGATGTTTTTATTAGAATGCAGTTTCACTGGAAACCGTTGGTTTTAGGTATAACTATAGGTTAACAAAAATTATAGAGCGACAAAAACTCTATCCAAATATGTGAAAATATACGGGGTGTTCCATTTAAAAAAATGAAGTTATGATAGATTAAAGTTGGCCATTTTTGTATCATCGTAATAAACACCCTGTACAAATAATTTCAACTTTAAAATATCTGGATGCTAGGCCATGGCATTGCTTAACATTTAACAAAAGAAGTTTGCTTAATCTGTGAAAATACCGCTCATGCAGAATTTATTAGTGAGGTCTTCAAATGGCAATTTTTTTGAAAAAAGTTGATTAATTCGACAACGCCGCAAAGGAATTTCAAAAACATGACATATTCGAAAAGGCAATTAAAGAAATAATAAGAATTTGCAAAAATATATAGGGTGTCCCATTTAAAAAAACATACTTTTGATATGCCACTCTAACATCAAACACCCTGTGTGATTAGAAATAATTTTAGGATATGGTACTCTTGGTCTCCTATAACTTTTTATTTAAAACTTTTTTTCTGTATCATAAATATTAATGGAGATATCGACCGAGGCGCCCTTGGTGACTCACCCTGTATATAATCTTTGATACACAGCACTTAAAATAATCACCCTTGCACATGAAAAAATTGCGGAGGAACTGATGATGCTGACAGCGCTAACGAACATAAATTAAACTGTGTGAAATTCAAATGAACATAATCCATAACCGTCTTATGAGAAAATATCTCTACCGACATAAATTTCTCAAACACTTCTAACCATATTCTTATACAATTGATAAATCAATTTGCACATGATAATACCTGTATATGTATTACAAGTACACGATGTAAAGTGCAAAATGTTAAGCGTATGCATAAAATCACAACTGAATAACAATAACTGTAAGCAGACATTTTCTTAGTATATATCGTGTTGTTATACACAATATAATGCATAGCATTATCTACAATATCTGATACATAAAATTGAAACGTTTAGAGGTACAGATACGACCTCACGACCCCGAAAATGAGGATAACTTGCACGCCGGAACTTTACCACTTATATAGTTATATCTAAACAATTTTCACGTCAATGTTAATTATGAAACAAGTCACTATAGGCTTGATATTAAACTTGCATGTTAAAGGATCAATTCAAGCACAAAAAGTAACAATTAACATTAGCTAGTGTATGATCAAAATTGGCAAACATTCCAGTAGCAATTTACTATGTTATTTTAGTCTTTAGGATATAATTCATTTCCTTAAAATATTGAACTTGTTTTCCTTCGTAAATAACAATTTTAAATAATTGTCATCTGAATTTAATAATATCCAAATCGCAGTATATGCACGTTTAAAACGGGTTCAAATGCCCAAACTGGAAACTTGTATTATGAAATTTAAAGACAGAACAGACTGGACTATAAATATAACTTATGGGTTTTTTCACAAAATTCAAAGTCTTTAATTTGTAGAAATTTGATAGCTATTTAAAATCATGCCCCAACTTGCTCTGAAGGCAACATAAAATCTCTAAGGGTGTGGGAGGTGGAGTCATAATTAAATCTGTTTTTATTTGATTTAGTTGAGCGCCACCAGTTCTTATTTGTTTATACTTAATAATAATGACTTGATATTATTTACAACAACGATAAAGTACATCCCATGCTAAAACTGAAAAAGCAATGGGGTTACTTTTAAACTGGAAATACTGTACGAGTATAATTCAAAATAGTTTTATTGGGGTTCAAAATAAAACAAAGAAGGTTTAGTGCCATATTCCCCAAAAGGAAACAATTATGCAGCTACGGACACGTGTCTCGGAGTTATTGCCCCTCATCAGCGTAGCGTAGCTAAGGAATTGGATCTATCCCATCGTAGATCTAATTTCTTAGCTACGATACGCTGATGAGGGGCAATAACTCCGAAACACGTCCGTAGCTGCATAATTGTTTCTTTTGGGGAATATGGCACTAAACCTTCTTTGTTGTACTGTATAATTATTCGTAACGTTCCACATAACATTCCGCATAATATAAGTAAGCTGCATAATAATTACTGATACTTATTTAGAGTTTCACATAAGTTTATGTGTTTACGACATACTAACTTGAAAAATAAAACAATACCTTCGCAACATTAATTAACATATATTAACTTTCAATACTTGAGTAAAAGTTTACAACTCTGGTTATCACAACCATAGAAAAATAAACAGAGCCTATACTAATGGAAATATATTTATAAGTAAAATATTAAGATAGCAAGGTGGAATGTCTTTATAACAATTATAACATTTAAGTACAATTTTTTATTTATTTGTTTTAATTCTTTTTATTTATTTATTTGTGATTTCCAAAATTAAATACAATGAATCAAATTATATTATACATATATCCAAATCAGAAAATAGGCTAGAAACAACATGGCTCATATAAGCCTGCTGAACTTACTTCTAGCCTGCATAACTAATTATTTATACACATCGGCCATATTGAATAACTATTACACAATAATAGAAAAATAAAAAAAAAGAAAAAAACAACCAGCGTCTATGTATACACGTATTACAAGAAAGTCAATGAGGAAGACAAATTAGGATTTCAAGAGACATTGTTTTAGTTTCAGTTTAAATGTACCATGTGAAAGTATTTTAAAAGAAGTAGGCAAGTTATTTATAACAGCAGAAATATGTTGCTTGTATGTAAAAAAGGTCTACAAAGTAAAGCACTTTTAGGAGAAGGTGAAGATATTTGTCCTTTAAATCTCAAATTCAAAGTATGCATGTCAGTCCAAAATTTTATTTTATTATAGAGGTACGGGGGACATTTATTTACTATAACATGGTCACAGTGGACGGAAACGCCGAGAAGCTGGCCAAAATATAAAGGCATTGAGCTATTTTACTGAAATTGTGCATGCAGAGGTTTTTTTGTCGCTGATCAAGAATCCGAAGTTGAATTTTGAAAAAACAAAATGGCGTCCATGAAATCCCCCCATAACATACCAAAAATTGCCAATTATCGCTGCATTTTTACAAAACTTTATATACAGTTTTTTTTTGGGTCGCTGATGAAGAATCCCATATAGAGTTTCAAAAAAATTTCGGTCAAAAATATATACATAGTTCAAAAATTATTATTGAATTGAAGCGAATTCATGTGTTTTATTTGTTTCGGGAAAATCAGGATCTGGGGAATGGAATAAAAATGTGTAATGACTTTGAACGCATGAGTTGAGAACACATGACGTTCTCATTTCATGAGAACGCATTCAAAAAGAGCCCACTTTATGGTGCACGAATGTGTATGCATCCGTGCATTCGCGCACAATTTGGTCAATATCTCGCAAAGATGCAAAAAGATGCAGCAAATTTTTTATATACTTTCGAAAAAATGTTCATTTAACACATTCCAATAAGTTTCAAGACTAACCATGACCAACCGCGTAACTTATGGATTTTTTTGTGGAGTTTATGAATCGTTGCATGTACAAAAATGCACTCCACTTCGATAATTATTTACTAATTACCATATAAAGAAACTGATCTGATATTGAGATATTTTAATTGTACTTACTTTCTGATGCATAATCCATTTTTATGACACAGAAAACTGCACTTTGAGAATTTTTACGCTGCAGACAAAATTTATCGATTTTTGAAGCGTTGCGAGCTGCAGAAGTGACGCGCTGCACGGTCGTACAATAAGTAATTTCCTCGCTCAGGTAGTGAACCCGGACCGGTATTAACGGTCGTTTCTAATGCTAGGGGTACCACTACAACGATTTAAAACGTTTCCATTTCAAAAAAATCTTCATTTTTTTGATTTTGGCCAGCTTTTTGGCGTTTCCGTCCACTGTGCGGTGGTACAATAAATGTGAACGAAATTTTCTCCTAGTTGCCATTTTAAGCCAATTTGCATCTTTTAACTTGTGCGATACTTGTTCGTATTTTTTTATACCATAAATAAACCTTAAACATGACTTTTGCATTTCTTCGATTCGATTTTTATTAATACTATCTATACAAGGACCATAAAGAACATCACAGTAGCTAAAATGGCTTAACACAAGTGCATGGGTTAGCTTAATTTTAAGAGCAGTACTCAAAGGGTCGATGAGGATATAATAATTTTAAGTTTATATAAGCTTTCTGATGACACTTTGAGACATGCTTCTTAAAACGCAAATCTGTATTCAAATGAACCCCTAAATTTGTTGTTATATTTGCATATAGCAAATTTATACCATTTATTTTGATATTATTATTTTGTTCCACTAAAAGACGATTTTTGCCAAATACTAGTACTGATGATTTATTAGGGTTTATTTTTAAATTATGTTTTTCAGATTTAATAATAAGTTTGCCGAGTTCATTGTTTATTATATCGTTAGCATTATTTAAGTCGGAATGTAAAAAAGAGAAGTATACTTGTGCGTCATGTGCATAATAATGAATTTTTACAAGTTCCAAATTAGCTGATAAGTTAAAAATATAAATACTAAATAACAGCGGACCCAATATTGAGCCTTGTGGGACACCACATGATATATTGCATAAATGGGAAACCCCGTTTGAGGTTTCAACAAACCGGGACCTATTTGTTAGGCAACTATTTATTAATTCAACCCCATTATCTGAAAAGCCAATGTATCGTAACACTGTCAACATTATTTGATGATTGATAGTATCAAAGGCTTTGGAATAATCTAAAAGTATAAGAACAGTTGATTTACTTTGATTAGTTTCTATTAAAATATCATTTGTGATATTTAGTAACGGTAAATACACAACTATGACCACTATGGGAACCTGATCGGTAAATTGGTAGAATATTGTAATTATTTAAATGTATACGTATCTGAAAATTCATGATTTTTCCAAAGCCTTCGACAACACTGGTAAAATACTTATTGGGCGTAAGCCATTAAGACTGATTACATCTAGTTTTTTAGATAGCGGTACTACTCGTGAAATTTTCCATAAATCTGGAAAAACGTTATGCGATAGGCAAAAGTTAATTATATCTGTTAAGAAAGGTAGTATAAATGGACCACACAACAACATCATATCAATATTTATTTGATCTGCTGTTTATTTCAAGTAAATAATTATAAACTACAATTTCAGAAACATTTTCAAATTTAAATAAAGATGAAAAGTTGTATTTTAAATTACTGGTATAAAATTGTAGAAGATCATTATTGGGTGTTATATAAAACCCCTGCATGTTGCAAAAATGGTTATTTATTTAATTTTACTTGTTTAAATTTTCAGGTAGTTCATTATCTTTATGCTTGTTGTAAACGTTTAACTAATTTAACTTGTTCCACAACATCTTACCAGAGTTATTAGTACAGTTTTCCAAATATCTTTTTTTTCGTACTGTTATGTTAGTATGATATTTAATATCTTTGTAATAATTGTAATGATTTATATTTTTTGACTTTTGAATTTTGTCGGTGCTTTATCACGCAATGTAATCATTAATTTTATTTTGTCCGTGAGCCAAGGTGGGTTCTTTCTTTTTATTTTCACATTTTTAAGAGGAGCAAGTGTATCAAACAATGCTATAATTAATGAGTTTAAATAAGATACTTTTTTTATTAACGTTATGTATTTTATATATATCAGCAAATTGTGTAACTATTAGCAATTCATCTAACAGTACTTTGTCAATCCGTTTAAGGTTTCTAAATTTTAAAAAATTGTGTTCGTGTTTGGAGTCGGCTTTTTTAAAGGAACAAAAAATTAAGTAGTGATCTGTTTGTTCTTCAGGTATAATTATAACACCGGAAGTATATGGCTCTATATCTTTTGAAACTAATAAAACATCTATTAATGTTGACGTATTTTTTGTAACTCGAGTAGTTAATTAAAGTCTAACCAAAAATCAAATAGTACGGAATGCTGCGCTAAGTTTAAACTAGCCGGTAAAAGATAACAAAAAAACCAAAATTTTACAGCTTATTGATGCAGAACACAGCTACAGAACATAAAAAACAGTGAGACAAAACAGTAACATACTCCGCCACAGATAGGAAAGGACAGGTAATGCACTATTATCATACCATTTAGAGTAGTGCTAATATCTAAATAATAACAGCTCAGACCTACGCTAAAACGTGCAGTTATACATGATTCACCGCTTCTGAATTGGAATTTTATCGTTGAAATAAAAATGGCGGTATTTACAGGTGGTTGTGTAACTTAGCCCTCCCCATAGGAGGGAAACTGCGTAGCACCAAATATTAGATTTTTCTTAACAACTTCCTTCGGCAATCTCTTGCCAAGTTCTTCCACTCAACCCATCTCGTCACTGCCGGCTTTTTCGCGCCCTCCTGGCTATAGAGGTATTTATTAAAACCAGAGCTGTAGTTAATCTACACTTTAACTGTGCAGATTTTGCATAACTAGAACGGTCATAAGTAAACCTAAATTTTCTTTCATACTAAATACGGAGCGATCAAAAAGTAGACCGTTACACAAACAGTAAATATTTTAATAACATTAAATTGATGGTTTAACAGATAAAATATATTTAAAAGAATTTTTGTTAAAATGCGATCTTTAAAATTTAAATGCACCATCGTTGTTTTTATTAAATATTAAACAAAAAATTTCCAAAATTGAATCTATCTTATTTTAGTACCAATTTAAAAGATTTAATTAATTTTGAAATGACGAAAGATTTAAAATATTCCATTTAGGAGAAAAAATGTATTCAAAATTACGTATAAATTTAGTTACGGTATCAAATATTTTCGAAAACAGAAAAAAAAAGATGTCAGATATATGTATATGTAATATAGCAGAATTGTATCATATTGTATTGCTTATGTTGTCTTTCGAGTCATAAGTTATATTTTTGAGGAAAATGCATAACGATATAATTATTACAATATAGAAAGTCCATCCTTTTAATTGACATTTTAAATTACACGTCTAGCTAATAATTGTTCTTTTTTTTCATGCTCATACAATTAAGTTATAATTAACGCCTAATCTCATCACATATGCATGTCACTTCGGTATCCCATCACCGACATATTTGTTGTAATCAGGAAATCGAAAACAATGCTTAGAGAATCTCTCAAAGTAACTAACAACACCTTTCTAACAACGAGTGCCAATATTTTCCAGGTAATTGCCCAAGTGTTAGCATATTTCTTAGATTTATAATTATGCGCAACAATATTTTGAATAATTTAATACAAACTTGTTTATAACGGTTTATATTGTTCCAGAAGCTGCAAAACCGACAGTCGATGGGAATGTCTCACTACATTGAGATTCGAATTTTTTTTTATAAATATAACTCTGTATTATATGTGTAAATCAATATCTACAAGTGCCTGCTATTTAAATTTATTTAATAATACAAAAAAATGCATAATTTCAGGTTAGTTTATAATAGGGTCGTTTACAGTAGATAAATTCGATGAAAATTAACAATTATTTAAAAAAATATATCATATAGGCAGAATGCTAAATATATTAGAATAGTTATATTAATATGTTATTTATTTATAAATCATTATTGTAAATTTAAAACTTTTGAAATGCAGACATCACAATTTATAACTAGAAGAAGACTAAAAATGTACACACGCTCCTTGCCGGAGCCACAGGCAAAGCAGAATAATTTTAAATTTATTAAAGAATATGTTCAAATAATCCACCACCAACTTGAATGCACAAGTTAGCACGCCGGCACCGTAAAAGAGAATCTGTAATTTTCAGCAGCAATTGACCATCTTGATTGTTTTTAAATTCGGGAAAGTATGTCCGCCTGATTTTCAATTGGTACTTGATACACCTTCTCTTTGTGAATCTCCAAATAAGTAAGTCAACCGGTGTTATCTCAGGTGACCGAGGGGTCAACGAATTAATCCCCTACTTCAATACCGTTGTGGAAACCGTTGGTTTAAAAAGTTATGTACTTGAATTTCAAAATGCGCCATTTCATCATGTTGCTACCAAATATCCTGACTGATATTAGGAACTTCTTCAAATAGTAGTGGCAAATCTTCAGTTTAAAATTTCCGATGCTGCAAGACAGCAGTGGTCAGAAAAAATGTGTGCTCCAATTATTAAGTTGCCAAGTATTTCACACCAGTGTTTTACTAACCATCATCTTTGGAAACTTCTTTGACAATATTGATGGGATTCTGATCACACCAAACATGTGATTTATACAATTCATCAATACCTTTTTGGGTAAAGGTTTATAGTAGAGTTTACCAGCCATTAAATTATGATTTCTGTTTGCACTTTGAAGTTAAAAGCTAAAACTCATTTTAAATTATTATTTACCCTTGGGGGTGTGAAACGTAAAAATTACCCTTAAAATAATTTTGCGGTATTTTAATCTACAGAATATCGTCTACATTTTTGTTAAATATTAATACAATTTTTGTCAACGTAAACATTAAAAAATAATTAATTAAACAATTCTAAAAGCAGACAGTTAAATGCAGAAGGTTAATGTTTAAAGCGTGCTCCTGAAATTTGCCGTTTTGATCAGGCAAACTTTTTGTTTAACACGCCTCTAACTACTTAACTGTTAATATTATAAAAAAATACTTATTAATAGGCTTGTAAAATGGAATTTCAGGATTCTAAACATTATTTTATTTTTTAATTACGATGACTCCGTAATTAGTCTCGATTTATTTATGAGCGCTTGCACGACATCCTATTAGGCCGAATTTCGTCTGTCGGCGTTTGTATCACATTGCATTTAGATGTATAACTTATTTATCGTTAATTATAAAATTATAAATTCTACGAAATTCAACTCGACGAAACCTCCACAGAACATACTTTTATGCGTATAATTTTTGCTACTGAAAAAAAATTTTCAGCAAACTTTTTCACCAAGTCTAATAAACTCACTTGTAGTATCACATTCAGGAGTACCGTAAAATGCAGACATATTTTTTAACAAATTTGCGTCTATTTGTGTATTTCATGCAATGCTATGAAATGTATATTGTCTTTTGCTCCAGTTTTTACCCAACTTTTTTTTATTAATTTCCCTTTCAAGTGCGCAACCAATACTAGTACGTCTGTATATTTGCAATCAACTATACATCTTAAATATCATTCAAGTTTTGCCTCCAAAATGTGTAGTAAAATTCTAGTGTGAGTGGAATTTAATAAATCAGTTTCCTATACAGAGTTTGCTTTATATTCAATAATTTCGTAAAATTTAAAAAAAAAAGTATTTTTTTGGAAAGTTGTATCTGATAAGACAAAAAATTTGTTATTCCTTCTTATTAAAAACGGATTGTCCCAATTTTAGGGCATAACTATATCAGGATTATGCATAATTCGATTTATGGTTTCTTTAAATTCTCTCTTAATTCGTGTGCAATCTTTTATTGGCATTTCCTCGTAATGATCCATAACAATGTCTACTCTTTCGACCAGCATTTCACGCTGTTTTAATTGATTGTATTGAAAAGTGACGTTTTTAAGTTCTGATATATGGACGAAAAGATTACCGTCTTATAAGAGATATTACTTTTTGTTGTGGTTGCTAATTTTATTATTTTCTTCTTATAATGGAATAAATAATAGTGTATGACACACGGACAAACATGTTTTTCGTGCTCATACGGTTTTCGAACTCAGTTTTCCTTCATCCGGTAATTTTCATACGAAAAACTACATTTTTCGTCCTTGTGCCATATGTAAATAATTATTATTTCATATGTGTTAGAAAAATTGGTGAAAAAAATTGTTCCAGTTCTCACTACCAAACCTCCAATGCTTGAAGATACCTTTTGTCGTTTGCTAATTAGATTTCTTTTTGCAATTTTTTTAAAACTTCTATTTTGTGAGAGAACGAAACTTAAAAAGGCAATATTTCGGTTTGAAATACCTCAAAATTAAATTCAGTTTGGACAATTTTCGCATTCCGTTAGTATTATCTCCGAAACAAAAACCCAAATCAAAATTTTGTACTCTTAAGAAAAATTTACTTGATCTATTTTGAACAAAATGGTGTAGGATTTATATTTTATGCTTAATAATAAATAAGTTACACACTAAATGCAATGTGACGCACACGCCGATAGAAGATACTCGACCTTATAAGATATCATGCAAGCTCTCATAAAGAAATCAATAACTGATTACGGAGTCATCGTAATTAAAAAAATAAAACAATGTTTAGAATCCTGAAATTCCATTTTACAAACCTATTAATAAATATTTTTTGATAATATTAACAGTTAAGCAGTTAGTGGAGTGTTACACAAAAAGTGTTCTTGATCAAAACGGCAAATTTCAGGAGCACACTTTAAACGTTGACCTTCTGTATTTAACTACTAATTGTTTAATTAATTACTTTTTAATATTTACGTTGACAAAAATTATGTTATTATTTAACAATAATATAGACGATAATCTGTACTTAGATTAAAATAATGCAAATTATTTTAAGGGTAATTTTACCCTCAAAGTGAGGAAGTTATGTATTCGTGAAAAAAATTTTGAAAATTTGTATTGCATTTCTGGACGAATCTCGACGAATTATGACGATACACAAAATTTCACACAGAAAAAATGTTCTGTCTGTGTGTCTGTCTGTCTGATTCGCGATAGCAGCTACAGTTTTTGAAAAAAAGCTTTCAAATTTGGTACACACATTCTAGAGGTCAAGGAAGAGATTGAGTTCGATGATGAGCGAAATCGGTCCCAATTTTTGAAACGTCAAAAAATGTGACTTCTTTGAAACGTCAAAGTGACTTTTTTGAAACGTCAAAATGTGACTTTTTTGAAACGTCAAAAAATGTCTTTTTTAAACGTCAAAGTGACTTTTTTTAAACCTCAAATTGTGACTTTTTTGAAACGTCAAAAAATGTGACTTTTTTGAAACGTCAAAAATTACT
Organism: Rhamnusium bicolor; assembly: GCA_029963845.1. NCBI lineage: Eukaryota > Metazoa > Arthropoda > Insecta > Coleoptera > Cerambycidae > Rhamnusium > Rhamnusium bicolor. Next base: position 60,478 of record JANEYF010000942.1, read on the forward strand.
TTTATTATAAACTCCACCACACGTCGAGTTTTACTACGGTGAGGAAGTTCTGATCCCCAAGTAATTGGCAGCGGTTTTTACATTTCACTGCCTACAACCACCGTGTACAGGACGACGTTTTGGCGACCAACGAATTTTGAAATCCCAAAGAGTAAAAAACAATTTAAAATAGGTTTTAGCTTTTAACCTTAAGGGCAAACCGAAATCATTTCTAGAAGACTTTAAAGCTGCCGTGGACTCTACTATGAGTCGTCGCTCTAAACCATATTGCTTGTAAAGTCTGTACTACGGTTCACGTTTTCCAACAACCATCGACAAAAATCTAAAGTTCTGTATCACCATCATGTAACACATGGACTTTCTGTGGACTAAATGTAGTCAATTTTCTCGTTGACGTTCTATGCACCAAGTTGTGAGACAAGTCTGATTGTGCTGCAATTTGTCGATTACTCATAGAACGATCATCTTCGATGCTTACAAAATCTTCGTCATCTTGAGCTTTTTAGGCCTCTCTGTACTCTTGACAAAGGCCTAAAAAGCCGAAACACGTGTAGAGTTTGTAATAAAATATTTTTGAAACATTAAAAAGCAAATTTCCTTCATATATTTAAAATATATTTTTTCATTCACACATACACACACTCCCGCACACGCACACACACCTACACACGCACGCACGCACGTCAATATCTAAGGAATTAGGTACTAGGAAATTAGACGAGGAGGACACGCTTCTCGCCCAGGGATCTTTCAAGGCATTTAACTAAGCAGAGAGAGGTAGACCACGGTTTAAAGGAATTAATAAACAAAGGGGTAGAACAAAGGTTTTAGGGAAACACACTCAAATATCTATTCTGGACTCAAAAAAGACGGAAGTAAGATCCTTCATTAAGTTAAAATCTGCAAGGTTTAATATGTAAGGTAACCACATTGGAGGAATGAACCCATTGTCGAAGAGGCATTTAAGAAAGTTTTTTGACCTTGTCTCTGTTAACGGGCAATTGAATACATAATGATTCACGTCACCAATTGCACCACATGAACAAAATGGATCTTCGCGTATTCCTATTTTAAAAAGATGGGCGGGGAATTTGCCATGGTTGAGTTATATTCTGCTGACAGTAGATATAATTTTTCTGCTAAGGTGACAATTTTTATACCAGTGGGACATTGGGATGTTAGGGTGTATTATGAAGTAGTGTGTATTGCTTTGTTCACCATATTTTTGCAATTGCATGTTCCATTTTTGTAGTAGGTGTCTTTTAACAATAGAATAAAAATCAGAGGATACTATAGTACAGTCTATTGACGTTTTTTGCAATGTTATCAACTTTATTGTTTCCTGGGATACTGGAATGGGCCTTTACCCATAAAAAAATAGAAATTTATGTTTAGGTTAGATGCTATAGTCAATTTTTCCATGATTTTAACGACAAAAAAGTTGGGATAAAAACATTTAGAACCAGGAAAGTGGCATAATTTTTTTAAAACTGATTGTGAATCAGAACAAATCACCACATGGGTGAATTTTTCAGAGATTGCCCATTCCACTGCATGTAAAATGGCAGCTGCCTCTGCCGAAAAAATACTCAACGAAGGATTTAAATTAAGAGAGTATTCATATTGTTTAGATGGAACAAAAAATGCCCCGCTTAGTTTTTCTGCAGTTTTGGAACCATCAGTGAAGATTTTAATAGCGTTACTTGGGAATTTTGAAAGGTTTTCACAAAAAGTATTATAGACGGATAGATCGTCTACATTATAGGAAGGGATATCAACCTTTGGCTTTAGAAAGAGGGTGTTGTATTCAATATCGAAAATACTTTTTTCTTTTGTGTCATTTACTAATAGAAGATTAAGTTCGCAACAATGTTCGTAGGCAGAACATAATGGAGGAGAGTTTTTCTTTGTCCAATAGGGATCACAAAAATTTTTAATAAAGATGTTATAAATTTTACCCATGAATGAAACGGTATATTTGTTTTTCAAAATATATTTTGATGCTAACAATTGTCTCCGACACCATAAAGGTGATTCCAATGCTTCCACTAAAATAGCTTGATTAGGAGATGATCTCATAAGTCCTAGACAAATTCTAATTGACTTATATTAAATTCTATCAATTTTCTGTAAGTGCGAATTACAGGCAGAACCGTAGAGGATACTGCCATAGTCAATTATAGATCTTATGAAGGATCTATAAAGAAGCAAAGCCACATCCTGGTTTGCTCCCCAGGAAAATCTGCGTATTTGTTTTAGAATATTAATACCTTTTTCACATCGATTAACAACATTCTCTGTTTGATTTTTCCATAGAAGTTTTGAATCAAGAATAATTCCCAGATATTTAAAAGCTTGGAGTACAGGGAAATTAAGTCCGTTTAATGTTATATTATCTGGTAAATTAGTTCGTTTACGTGTAGAAAACATAACAGTGGATTTGCTTGTTGATATGGAGAATCCATTTAAGAAGCACCACTCTTTTAAGCAATAAGTAATGTGGGCTAGATCTCTGGTACTTTCTTGATGACTTTTTTTAGAAGAGTATAGGACAAAATCGTCAGCATACTGTATGCACATGATATTATTGGTCCAGATATTGTGAAGATCATAGGTATAAATATTAAACAATAATGGGCTCAAAACCGAACCCTGTGGTATACCCTCGGAAATGGCCCTTGGGCCTGAGGTATTATTATTGAACTTAATTGAAATTTCTCTTGATCTAAATAAATTCATTATAGTTTTAACGATGTGAGTAGGAATTTTTAGGTGCACGAGTTTATGAGATAGAATTCTGAGATTTACATTTTCATAAGCATTCTTAATATCCACGAAAAGAGCTCCCGTGCATTGATTCTCTGTTAGGGCTATCTGAAGATCTGTTACCAAATATACCATAGCATCTGAACATAATAATATATTCATAATGGGAATAATATCTATTCATTTTGACTAGATTGAAGTAAAATTTTAAATTAATTTCAAGTATTAATAACGTTGGCAGGTAGAGGTTATATAATAACTCGATAAAAAAAGCGAAAGCGAAATTTTTCATTATTTCATGTTAGTTTATTTGAACTTTATAAACCCATATTTTACGATTGGTGCATGACGTATGATACACCCTGTATAATACGTTTTCCTGATTTAATATTTCTTTTGTCATTAATAGATAAATCAGAGCGGACTGCTATCTTACGATCTGTATTCGGCCTGAACAAAACAACAGACACTTAAACCATAACAGTCTTGTTCCTTTCCCGCACGTTCCTCCTGATAGGATCTTTGCCGTTTTCAACTCAACCTCCGTGATCCACAGCTGCTCTTTATCCTCATCACCACCATCGTGGTGATGACTGATCGATGTTATTCGTAATAACAAGAGATTACACGGAGCATTATGATTATATAAATTTACGTATGAATCATCACGTTTCATTTCAGCTGTACAATTTCTTTAAATTATTGCAGTAATTTAGAATTAATATGAAAACAACACAAATTACTAAAATTATTCTTGATTTCGAATCTAAATTGTATAAATAGAGACCTAAAATCAACGAATAACAAAAAAATTTTGACAGCCGTTATGGAAATGAAGAATTAGGCGTCTGAATTAACATTTGAATAATAAAATAATATTGCTCATTTTATGAAACAAAACAATTTGACTTTAAAATAAAACTTTATAATAAAAAATTACAAAATAAAAGTAAAACTTAACATTGAGTGAAATAAAGGATTTTTAAAGACATTATAACTTTTAAATATTTGAAACAAATTAAATTAATAATAAAAACTATATTAAATGTTCGAAATGGTGTCCCTCATGTTGGACACATATGCGCAAACGTTTAATGCAGATATGTTTTAAATTTTGTAAACTAATTGGTGATATGTTTCTAAATGCGACTCTAATTCTATCCTTCATTTCATCCATAGTCATCGGTTTAGTTCGGTATACAACTTCTTTAACATGCCCCCAAAGGAAAAAATCCATCGCGCTGGCCAAGGAATTGCACCATTTCTTCCGATCCATTTATTTTCCAATCAATTATTTAAATGATCTCACACAGGTTGATAAAAATGAATTGGATCACCATCCTGCATGAACCACATTGCTTCTAATGTTACACCCAGCCTTTCCAACATTTGAGGTAAAATTTCTGTCAAGAAGTTAAAGTACATGAGGCCATTCAATGTACCATCAAAATAATGAGGACCAACGACGGTATCTCCGATAATACCTTCCCATACATTCAAAGACCACCTATTCTGAAAATCTACCTCCCACATCCAAAGTGGATTTGCTGTGGAGTAATAATGTAATTATAAATTAGGGAAGTGGTACCCGTGTGAGTCCATAATACTACGATTACTGGTTTAAATAACAGGTCCTTTATCTCACAAACTCTTTATTAATGCTACCGGTTTCGTGATATTTATACTAAAGTATTACCACATCTTCAGGCAACAGACTAAAAATTGTTAGAAAACATTAGAAGAAAATAAATTGAAGAAAAAATTGACGAATATAAGGTTAAAATTGTAAATATAAAACTTACGTTAAAATACAAATATACAAAGATTTGTCCACATTTAAAAGCAATATACAGCCAAACAACAAAATACATCACTTTGAAAAAATTAATTTTAGACTGTAAAGTTAAAAAGTTAAAAAGTTAAAACCTTATATTCGTTAATTTTTTCTTCAATTTATTTTCTTCTAATGTTTTCTAACAATTTTTAGTGTTGTTGCCTGAAGATGTGATAATACTTTAGTATAAATATCACGAAACCGGTAGCATTAATAAAGAGTTTGTGAGATAAAGGACCTGTTATTTAAACCAGTAATCGTAATGTAAATTATGTTTATTTACAGCCCCATTACTTTTAAAAGTAGCTTCATCTGTAAATAAAACGCAATGTATAAAATTAGGTTCAAGCTCGATTTTTTCTAGTATTTTCTTATTCTCTTTTTCATAATCGGTATCTTTTAATTCTTGATGCAACTCTATGTGGTAAGGATAGAACTTATGCTTCATTAAAATTCTATTTATTGATGATTTACTTAAATCTGTTTCTAAACTTAATTGTCTTGTACTATATTCGGGATTCTCTTCAACATGTAAAAAAGTATTTAGCTCTACTTCCTGTGTCACCGAAATTGTAAATTTTTTCCCCTTTTTCTGATATTGTACACATCCAGTTTCATAACATTTTTATGACATTCACCAATTATTGTGTAAATCATGTTAACTATTTCGTCTTTGGTAAAATTCATTTTAATTTGAGTAAAAACGGATAAAAAATTATTTCACACGCTGAATTCTAATTAAGACGCTATAATCTGTTTTAAGTTTTCACTTATATGTCAGCTGTCAAGCCAGAATTGTTTACATGGCCCACCATATTAAAATCAACAATAATTTTGTATAAGGCGATATTTGTGAATATCTCCAAAAGTATTAAGTTTAAGTATAGGGTACCCCATATTTATTCTGAATTAAATTGAATTCTCTAGCCATCTAAATAATGATAGGAATACGATACCATTTAAAAAAAAGGACTTACCGACATTTGAAACGACTTTTGAGACGCACTGTGTAATATTTGGGTTCCATTTTTGCTTAGTAAAAACGATCAAGGTGTCGGTAAGCAAAAACCAAAGCGGTGTTTTCCTAACTCAAATAAATACTAATATGCTATAATTTTTTGAGGTGCTGGATTATGATGATTTTTTTTAATTAGACCTGAATAACTCAAAAACTACTCTAGACAGATATAGGTTATGATATATCAAAATGACGGAAATTTTATGGGGAATTTAAAAATTAAAAAATATACAGTGTTCCATTTAAAAAAACGTATGTTGTCAGTCACTTTTTTCCGACACACCCTATATATATAAAGATATTTTTCAATTGTGCCCCTACTCACCCCCTACATGAATTCACTTAAAACTTTTTTAAAATCATTAACAAATAGCCAGTATCTTACTTCCTCAGAAAGCTGGGACACCCTGTATAATACATCGTGAAAATAAAATAAATTAATACATTTTTTAAAGTGCACGCATCTTGCCTATTGTTGATCTTAAACAAAATAATAATGTTCCAAATTATTAACTAATTTTAATTTCATAGTCAAAAATTCATTGTTTCAGTATTTTTGACAATAACTTTGTAAGTTGTAGTTTAAAATTTAGCTTACGACTTGCAATTCGTAACGGATCCTATATTGTGTCTTAGTCCCGCACCAGTGCTCAACTAGCAGTCTGTTTAGGCTGATATTTGATATAAAAGTGTTGGGTTAGCTTTGAAATGAAGGAGAATGGTACGTATTTACTGAACGAAAAAAAAATACTATTACAAATGGTCGACATTTTGACACATTAAGTTCAAAAACGTCCAAATGAAAATTTTTGTTGGAAATCTTTTACATATTCTGGTTTGTTGAATTTTGAATTGAATTTAATTTTAATTATAACCTTCAAATAATAAGAAACAATTAAATTGTAATTGTATCAGGTATATTCTCATATCCCAGGTAACACTAATGCTCTTATTAAGATCTCCAAGGTCGCTTTAAAATTATACAATAAAACTTCGAATAAAACCAAATGATCTTCAAGACAAGCTTAGGATCACCATAAAGCAGCTTCTAGCCAAAAAGGGTCTTGAAGACTAAATTTTAAAACTGTATTAAAAACCATTTAGTTTTAATTTCATATTCTTAAAGAGTTCTTCAAGGCAACCTTAAATTTGTGTATTAAAACGTTTTGCATTTAAAATAAAATTGCAGCAGACTAAATTGCCTTGAGAATCATTATTATTAATCCTAAAAGGGTTTTATTTTGTTTTAAAGTCGGACAACTTTATGCGTGAAATAGTTAAAACAACGGCAAGTCTCTAATGGGGCAGAGTGGTAATATTTTAAACGTAACGCATATAAAGCTGATCAAAAATAATATTCAAATGCAAACTATTCTGGTAAAAATTACCAACGGATGGCACTTTTCTGACAAAATATAATAAAATACTTCTATATAACTCGAGCGCCACCAATATAATGTTTTTTTTATTATCTAAAAAATTTTTTTAAAATATCGTCAATTTTTATTTTGCATCTAAACATCCAAATGCATTTTTTTTATTAAATTGCATGTTTGGACACACCGTCCTTCAGTTATTTAAGAGGATGTAAAGCGCATATATTTCAATAATATTTTTTTCTTTGGCTATTGAAAATATCCATCATGGCGAGTCTGTATCTTATATATAATGGCGTGATCTAGATAAAAACTGATTGCAAGTTAAATTTTAAATCTTACAAGACTTAAAATAGCGTTTCATTTACCACTTTAAGTACAATTACTCTCCCAGACATTTATTTACTCTTCCTTTTAAAACTGAGTTGCTTTAATATGTTCAAACTCGTGGCCTTATTGATTTAAAGGGATCTGGCGCGCGCATGAAATCCTAACCTTACAATTGTGCCGGTTTTGTGATTGCTGGATTTAGTGACTTCGTTTTAATTTAAAATACTTATCATTAATATTTTCCATTTTAAATATGTCTTCTAATTTTCATTCATGCATAAAGTAGGTACACGGACTGCACTGGTTCACTAAATCAGCAATCAGTTTATTGAGCAGATGGCGTGTTTTCTCCGATTATGGAGGGGTAGAATTAGTTTTAATAAAGTCATCAAAAATCCAACAGGCATTTCTTTTAATCAAATTGACTAAATTAAAACCTTTGAACTTTAAAATATTCTTAATTTACTCTTAAAAAAGTAAAAACTATGTTTTAGGATTTAATGTGGAATTTCATTGAGCATATAGGCTTAAGATAAAATAGTTTTCTTAATGGGTTTTAATGACTACATCAAGGATACTCCATAAAACTACATTAAAACCATTTGTTCCAAAATGGATTGTTTTAAAACCAACTTGCTATTTAATTCTTTAAAATGGCAAATTAGTTTTAAAATAGCCAATGTCAAGAGTATTATAAAACTAGTATAAGATCAATAGGGCATTAGGAGCAAACAGTTTTTTTTATTTTAATTTAAAGAGTGCATTAAATCCTTTGCATAAGAATCAGTGGTCTTTAAGAACTTTTAGTTTATCTTAAGGTAATTTTAAAACCAATATCATTTTATTGAACATGTTAAAGCACTTTTAAAACCTAAATAAATCAAAAGTATCTTAGAGTTGTTGTAATTTTAGCAATAAAGCTTTATTCTGGTTCATAATTTTCATATTTAGAGGCCAGATATTTACGTACCACAAAAAAAATACATAAAAATTTTATTTTAGGCTTATTTTAATTTATTGGTTTTAACACAAACGATGATTATTGTAACAATTAATTAAACACTGTATAACTTTCACCTTGTACATAAGTCCATGTCATTGAGACACTGTATATTGAAAAAACGTACATTGATAGATTGGAAATAAATCATTATTAGAAACTATAAAATAGAATATAATTACAACTAATATACTGTCTAATAATAATAATTACATCAAACTGAAAACAAATGATATGAGCAGAGGAATTCAATGACAATACCTATTTGCAATACATACATACATGTACTATCAGAGAACCTATGCAATATCATATTGTGTTGTATATTATTTTATTACCCTAAGCATTAATTACATATTGAATTTTTGATTTATAGACACATTTTACAATAGCATAGATTGCCCATTTACCCACTTAATACTTGTTTATGTGATATAAGATTACTTATAAACGGTTGTCTAACTATTAGTTATAAAATTTTATTTTATAACCGAAACATTACAATACTGGTTGATTTCTAGGTTATTTTATACAGAGACATATTTTTTAGCAGCAATTTGTCCATTAGCCACATTTTTTTCCAAGACAGTCTCACATGCTGAAAACAATTCAAAAAACAATTGTTTGGATAGGCAAAATATTCTTTCCAAAAATCAACCTCTAACTAATAACTTTTGGCGCAGAGGTGTATTTATCTTTTTTTTTTTTTTTAATTATTCCCCAAAGAAGGTGAGAAGAAACGTTATGGGATGTCACAAATAAATAACAATAGATACCTAATATAAAAAATTTTAATGTTATCAATATCTGCATTAAACCTAATTTTTGCTCAAAGTTTTAAGCAGAAATATTTCAGTATAGACCAATTATTGGCTATCCATTGCAGGATTAGTGATTAAGTATGTAGCTAGATACATCATAGCAGGCAAAAAAATACACAACATGTGGGAAACCTCTTTTTATTATTGATATCACAAGTTTTATTGATGATAAAAGTTGCTGCTTGCTACTGTACTTTAGTAATATCAAATTTCATGTATAATATCCGGAGAGCCTGAAAAGTAGAAAACTGTGACGTAAGAAAACTAGAATTAAAAAAATTCTATTCTTTGAAAAGCGGTTGTTTTTAAAATTGGTATTTTTGAAGAAAATTTTAATTAACTCAAACCAGTTTAGATATTGAAAAAAATCCAAAAATGTCCCAAGGGAAGACATCCTTTTCCAAAGTGCCAATCACCAAATGTATCAACAGTTACTTTCCCGGAAATTGCATTAGAATGGAATATGACAAAAATGCACTTTTTTTTCTTTTTCACCCTGTATCATTTCTTCTGTGCAAAAGAAGGTACTACGAAAACTTCCATACATTAGTCAATAAGTTATCCTCTCCGAATTGTTCTCGCAGTTTTAAAAATCTATTAAGCAGTTTTGAAGTTACGTGGTTTTGGAATTGAAATAAAATTTCTCCCTTAACAATTCAATTGATGTTCAGTTTATTATCCAGAATGGCATACATTCAAATATTCAACTTTTATTGAAGGGAACATCCCCATTACTTTCTATTTATTAATTCAATATAACGGAGATTTCAATGAGCGGGAAATCTAGTAAATCGTGGTTAAATGTAACTGTTACAAAATGTTGTGAATTTCGAATTAAATATAATATATCATATTTGTTTAATTATACCAAACATCGTCTATTAAATATTTCCCTATTATGTAGACTACCATTCACAATGTTTTTGCATTAGAGTTATTGCTGTACTTTTTTTGTTAGATTTAGAGATTAAAGAATCTGTAGCGGATGATGGATCTTCGGAGTTTATCTGGATAGGCCGGCATTGTTCACCGTTTTAAACTTGTTTTCTCCATTCATCTGCCAGAAATTTGAATTTTATGCTATTTTTTATGCCTGAAAAACAGTGGTGTAGGAGACCCCAGTCTAATATACCGGGTAACACAGGAGACATGTAACACCCCGTAGCATGTTTATTTAAAAAAGATATTATTTTGAAATTTGGTACACTAATATAATGCGTGATTGTCCTTTTTCAAGTACAAAAAATTTTTTCCCACCACTTCCGGTTTCACCGGAAGTGACATCTACTGTGTTATTTTAAATGGCACCCTGTATATTTTTTTTACCTGTCTGATTCGTCTCTAGATTCTCTTTTCAACCATGTATCGGAACATGTCATTTTTTTAAAATTGACAGTTAATATCAATTTTAGTTTGTTAAGTCTAGGTGGCCCTGATATGAACCTTGGCAGATATTGATGCGTAGTGTGCCGTGATATCGAAAGACCTCTGGCATGCAACTTTGTGCCTCATATTTTTTTGGGAATAACCAGTAGCTGAACAGACTAATAAGATCTAACTTATTTAAAAAAAATATCTTTAAACAACCCACGATATCTTAAAAACCAAGATAGGAACCCCATTTTTTTTACTTCACCTAGTTAAAAAATACTTATTTATCTTTTATTTTTGTCCAATACAATTGCTGTGCCTATCATATTTTGCTTTCTTCATTAAAATTAGTATCGAATGTTATTGCATAGTAATGAATATTGTACTGCAACAAAAATATTTAGTAAGCAGGTGGTGGAAACAAAAGAAGGTAAAACGACGCGTCATTTTGATTTGACAATTAAGAATTGCTTACTTGGCAGCAATTTAAGTATTTTTCATTAAATTATACCTAAGTTATCACGTTTTTAACTCTATTTTGCCATGTATTCACAAAATGAATAAGTAGATATGCTACTAATCTATGGCGAATGTAAAAAAAATAGCAGGCAGGCTGCTGTCTTATATGAAGAAAAATTTCCCGAAAGAATTCATCCACCAAACAACTATTTTGTAAGAGTTGAACGGCAATTCAGAAATGAACCAGAAGTACCGGAAAATAATTTCATTAACGATGAAGACTCGGAAATCATTGTACTTGCAATTGTCGAGGTAGATCCCACGATTTGGATAAGACAGATTGAGGACCAAACCGGTGTAAATCGTGAATCAGCTCGACGCATTTTGAAAAAACATAAATTTAAATCATACAAGTACCAAATACACCAGCATTTATACGAAAATGATTTTCAAAGAAGATTGAACTATTGCAATTGGTTTCTGAACAGACACAATTTGGATAATAATTTTCATGAACAAATTTTTTTTCCGACGAGTCCAGGTTCACTAATTTGGGATTATTCAATCGTAACAACACCCGTTATTGGGCACAAGAAAATCCCAGAAATATGAGAAAAAGTGCATATCAGGAGCGATTTAGTTTTAATGTATGGTTAGGAGTAATTGGCAGAAGAATTATTGGGCCAATAATTTTTGATGTTCCATTAAATGGAGAAAGATATTTGGGATTTTTGCAAAACCAGATACAAGATTCTTTGGAAGAACTGCCACCTAATGTTAACCCAATAATTTTTCAACAGGATGGGGCTCCACCACATAACAGCAGAGTTGTGGTGAATTATTTAAATGAAAGGTTTGGAGAAAACTGGATGGGAACAAATGGGCCCGTTCGATGGCCTGCAAGGTCACCAGACCTTACGCCGCTTGATTTTTTTGTATGGGGCCACCTCAAGGAAAACGTTTATAGGACTCCACCAAATAAACAGAGAAGACATGGAAATGAGAGTCAGAAGAGCAATCGATGGGATTACTGAATTACAGTTAAATAACGTGCTTAGGGCTACCGTCACAAAAACACAATTGTGCAGAGATAATAACGGACAACATTTTGAACATCTGTAGTAAAAAAATGTTTTTTGTATATAGTACTTCAGTAAATATTTTATTTTAATTTCATTCATTCGATGTAAAAATGTATTACATAGTGTAATGGTTTTTCATCAATTTTGTTTTGTTTTTTATTTATTAAAAAAAATCGTTTTATCTACTTTTATTTTGTTTCCACCGCCTGCTTACTAAATATTTTTGTTGCAGTACAATATTCATCACTATGCAATAACATTCGATACTAATTTTAATGACGAACGCAAAATATGATAGGCACAGCAATTGTATTGGACAAACATAAAAGATAAATAAGTATTTTTTAACTAGGTGAAGTAAAAAAATGGGGTTCCTATCTTGGTTTTTAAGATATCGTGGGTTGTTTAAAGATATTTTTTTTAAATAAGTTAGATCTTATTAGTCTGCTCAGCTACTGGTTATTCCCAAAAAAAATATGAGGCACAAAGTTGCATGCCAGAAGTCTTTCGATATCACAGCACACTACGCATCAATATCTGCCAAGGTTCATATCAGGGCCACTTAGACTTAACAAACTAAAATTGATATTAACTGTCATTTTAAATACAAATGCCATGTTCCGATACATGGTTGAAAAGAGAATCTAGAGACGAATCTGATAGGTAAAAAAAAATATACAGGGTGCCATTTAAAATAACAGAGTAGATGTCACTTCCGGTGAAACCGCAAGTGGCGGACAAAAATTTTTTTGTACTTAAAAAAGGACAATCACGCATTATATCAGTGTACCAAATTTCAAAATAATATCTTTTTAAATAAACATGCTACGGGGTGTTACATGTCTCCTGTGTCACCCGGTATATCGTCTTTTACTCTTCCGGAACTTCTTAGGGGCTGGTAAATACGAACATATAATTTATAAAAATATTTAAATCACATAATTCAAAATATGAACATTTGTCACATTTATGTTAACATTTTAAATTGAAAAATTAATTGTAACTTTGATAATCACAATGATATTCAAGACATCTAACCTAACATAAATAAGTCCATTATTTTCATGCATTTTAAAAAATCTGACATTTATACCAGAGCATTCAGATAAGAATGACGGTATAAAAAACTATTTATATTTATGACACAGGGCTACGATGGTAAAATTATCTTAAATCTAATAGGTGAGTTTTATAGTTTTTTTGGGTGCTGATTACGGGAAAAAGAGTGAAAAAATTCGTCACTTTTAATTTTTTCACAATAAGTGATATTTATTTTGATATTGAACAAAATCCAGCTAATTTAATGGTAATGTATAATTATAAATACCTATTAAACTTTTTAAAGTAGGCAATAATGAATTTTTCATACAGATCAAAAATAATGTAAAAATGTAATGGTCAAAAAGATATTTAACAGAAAATAAGAGATTCGCATTGGGACTATTTTCCTGAAAAACTTGTGGGGGTAAGTTAAGACAAAGGTGAAACATTCCATCAGAATATTAAAGAAATTAAAAGAAGACACAATGTAAACATGATTGCTGATTACTGCTGGGTGCTTAAAAGAGACGACCCGCAGAACTTTCACAAGAGGATGATTTCTTAAGTGTAAAAAATCGTATTCTTGGTGAGTCAATATTCTTTTAATCTCTATATTTTTTTTGCTTCTAATACTAAGAATATTTTTATTTAGTTCAATGCAATTCTTGCTTCTATATTGAGTAGTTGTTCCACGTTAAAATGTATTGGAAGTATTGTGTTTGATTTATTATCCACTTAAAACTTGTAGCGCAGTCAGATAAGAATGATAGTACAAAATATAAAAAACTATAGATATTTATTACTATTATCATATTAGGTTTAAATGGATGCTAATGTAATTAATATCCAATAATTATTTTATTATTTTTTCTAGAACTAAACTGATTTTCCTCTCCTCATCTAATCTTATCAGCTTATACTTATAGTTGATTCATGCTAATAAATATAATATATCATAACAGGCATGCTTATCCTACATTTATCCTCATTAAAAAATGTATATGTCTTAAATAAATCCTATGTCACTTAACCTCAACACTATATGCAAATTATCTTAACGAAGTCAAAAGTACTTTCTTATGAATCACTTAATTTATTTGAATATGGTCTTATTTATTTAGCAATTAGTAAAGTAATTTAAAGTAGTATATATAGGGGCAAGCGAGGTTAAATGATAAAAAGGTCTTTAAACGGGAAAGTCCACAATTAATTTAATTTATTAACTTTATTTTTAAAACGCTTTAAAATTTTTATAACTTTTACAATATATCTGAGAATAATGTCAGATCATATTATAAATCAAAAATGCTCTAACAGTACTTTGTTCTGTGGCAATATTAAAATATTTTAATTTTTCTTCTTATTATCAATAATATTTATTTCTCTGGAAAATACATTAAAAAAGTGTATAAAGATAAGAATCATACTGGTCAATACGTCTTATTGCAGATGGCAATAAAAATCATTCATATAAAATAATAAGTTTGATGTCGTTTTTTATACTAAATTTTTATTAGATAAAATTAATATAGATACAAAAGAAGGATTATACTTGAAGAGCTCATTCTGTTTTTTTTTAACACAAGAGCTTATGATGTCAGTTTGTATGTTTGAAAATAAATTAAATCAACACGAATTCGCATCTGCATCAAATGAATAGGCAGAATACTATTAATATTTCAGTATTCTAGAAAATAATATTCTTATAGAATACTAATATTAATTTTATTTTAAATTATTGCACCCTTCTCCACTGATACGGACTATGCAGTTGTTGATGCAATATTTCAAAAATGGCACTCTTAGGGAGCCCCTCTTCAAGCGTATTCGCCTGGTGCTGATGTCTGGATTAGTTAAAACTCGGTCCAGGACTCTTTCCTCCTTTTGTTGGGTCCGAATGGAAGAATTTCTTCCACAATCGACTTGCTTTGGTTCGAGGTTACCCTTTTATCTAAGTCGTTAGTCGAGATGGATGAATGTTTGTTTGCAAGAAATTTGTCAAATATCTTGTGAAAATCATCGCCAGGAAAGGTCACTTCGAGCATCTCTAGCACAACAGCACAAATATCAGCTCTGCTGCACAAAGAATGTATAACGGCCATTTCAAAAAATGTATGCACCAAAATTTTCCGAGTTTAGGCTTTGAAACATGATTACACGGCAACGCCATTAATCTCGTTAATCCGACGTATTATTAACAAGAGGATCTTTTTTATGTAAAGATGGCCGAAGACTCTTAATCCAATTCCAACATGTCAAAAATTAAAATGTTCAAAAAATACAGAAAAAAAATAGGATCCCAGCAATTTGCACACCTCTAATTGAAGTTCATGTTGACTACGACCTCTTTTATTGATAGCAGATATCATACCAAATTTATTTCTTCAAAGAATTCTAGCTCCCTCAAAAAGCATTTCCGAACCCATGTTTACAGGAACTCTTAATTATATTTTCTGGTGCAAAATCATCACCTGAAATATGCAAACGGAATTTACCGCCACCCTGTATTTCCAAACTAGTTACAAAATATTCGAATAATAGAAAATAACTTCATTAAAGAATAATCAACTAGAAATAATTTATGTGGGTTACGTCGTAAATAACGATTCATTCCGATTTCCCCTAGAAGTTACATACTTTGCACCTACACTTTGGCATACTCCAGTCTTCAGGAGCAGCCAATTGTAAACCTCTTCAATTGAAGTGACTTGGCCTTACCTTATATTAACAAAGGAGTGGTTAAGTCTCATATTTGTTCTCGCTACTGGATCTACTTACAATGGACTATTTGTTATTCATTTTGGTAAATGCCTCTCCATGTCCTGAATTAATGTTTTTGAAAATACTTTTGAAGTGAATACGAAAACATAAGAGCAGGGTGATTGACATAATGTAGCAGGGGCCTCAAGATTCAGATACGTATTTCATTCATTTCAGATGATTTATTAATGTTAATGTCAAAATAAAAAAACTCTTCGCAAAATAATATCGTTAACAGCAATGAAGAACTATAATAGTAGAGAATTCTGCAGTCAACAAAAGATAGTAACTGTTATGTTTTCTCTATCTGAGATGACTGTTAATTTTATCTCGTTAAAAAAATAATCTATCAGTGTGTCAGGTAAAAGGTAAAAATAGTCTATATATCAGAATAATAATTTCCCATATAAATATGTCCCTAGATTAATTTTACGAGAGGAAAATACGTTTATGTTTGATTTTGTGATATAAATTTACTCCTGTTAAAAACAGCATATTCCAAATTAATTTGTATGGTTGCATTCACTTTTTTCAACTAAGTAACATTTTTTATTCAGTCCCCCCAATCACGCCCTGTTTGTTTAAAATTTAGGAACACAATTCCCATATTTATCGTAGACTAGCACAAGAATATCGTTTTCGAGCGGGACCGATGGACACTAGCCCCCTCCCCAGTTCACATTAAATTTTCGATACTCTGACACAAAGAGCTCACAGCAAGCACAGTCTAGCACAATCATTTTCATAGCTATCACATCTACAAGAATGGTCAATAAAGGGGCTAGCTAGAATTGAGGTAAAAAAAAATCGTCCGAGAAATGCACTGATAAACTTTCTTTAAAATACATATCTAGTATTAAAGGTACCTATCTTATTTCCAACAATACATTTTTGTCACTAATTCACTGAATAAGATTTGCAGGAAACAACTACTCAGCGGACAAAAGCCCCGAACTGCATTGAATTAAACCTGCAAATCTTGTTTGGTAGCTAAGATCATTTGTCAATTCCTCACTAGACATAGACATGTTCACGTCAGTATGTCATAAGTAGTGGAAAGACAAATAATAATAGCCATAAGATATGAGTGATGTCTGACTGATAGTAGCACTGACCATCAGAAGGATGCACTTATCACTAGGGCTGTCAAAAATGTTCCGTGGGACAGTGGCGTATGCGAAATTAACTAATACGAGAAACAATAAACTGTTACAATTTATAACAACGTATGTAAAACTTACCCTCTTAACTAGCTTGATGAACTAGTTTGCTTATCACAAACTGGAGAAAATGTGTAGCCATTTTGTAGCATCAGGTATGTTTCTATGGTTGTCTCCATGAGTGATGTTCGCTTTGGTGAAAATATATTCTTATATTTTGAAAACGACCGTTCGACATCTACTGATGTAATACACACATACGTAAAATAGTCTTTGAACGCACTTACCGGATCTGGGGCTGCACCATCACATATTTGTCTTAATTTGGTAAAAACGGTTTCTTTATTTAAGACACTTGCGAACTTTTCTTTAACGCGCTCACTTGTTGCGTCACCTATAGCGTGTAGCAGTAGATTTACTTTGTTCACTATATTCAGTGACTCCGCTAAAGACAACGCACTGTTTTCTAATTTTTTTATGCTTTCATGTAATGGCTTATAGTTCTTCGCAATATTTTTTAAAGCTGTTTCAACGGAAATATCTTCGAATTTTGTCTGGCTTTCCTTAATAGCTGCAGCCTCATCTGGATTGAACTGTAGTATCACAGCTTTTATTTGTTGGAAATATTCAGCATAATAAAAAGCTGCCTGCAACAATGTTCCCCAACATGTATGAATCGGCTGTGGTGGTTCAGGAATACCGAGACACTTGCTATGAAATGCACGGAGACGTTTAGGATATTTAAGAGACACTTTTTTTGTACTTGCTATTAATACATCCACCTCTGGAAAACCTTTTCGAATAGTTTCTGCCACAAGATGTAAAGCATGCACTTTACACGTAACATGTATAAACGTACAACCTTGTTCTTGCAAAGAACGGCCTACCGAACGCATTGTTATGGCGCCATCAGTCACAAACATCAACACTTGACTTTTTGACAGTTCAAATTTTTCTAACGTCTCCAGCACCACCCTGGTAATTGTTTCGCTGGTACACTGACTTAGTCTTTTGCTAGCAAGTAACAGTGGAACTGTCGGTTTAAGAGGGGCCAGGACTCGTACTATAACATTTAAAATAGAATTTTTTTTACAATCTGTTATCTCATCAACAGATAACCACAGCCGCGTATTTTTTAAACATCACAGGCAATCAGCATTAATAGTAAATCAAACATAAACTGTGTTGTCGAAGGCACACCGTTTTTTTTATTTTTATGGTGTACACTATTTACGTGAAGTCCACAATCACGCTTATCCCAGCACATCAAATCTTTCTCGCACACTACAAATTATTTTAGCACCATCATAGAATAAATCCGGGAATTCACCTATGAATTTATTCACTTTGTCAGCAAATGGCCGTTTTCTACCCCTGCGTACATCTGCCATGCTTTAGTGTTAAATTAATATCAACAATACAGTACAACAAATAAAATAAAAACACAAAAACAATATGCAATACGCCCAAGTGACTTAACGTGTACACAACTCGAAAGCTAATAATAGACTAGAATGAAGAAAGAGTTTCGCGGTCAAGGTGAATGCCGGCGACAGTAAGTACATCTGTACTCTACGACCATGATACACAGAAACTATTTGCAGCTTTACTTATCACTCATATGTCTTCACTAATTTAGTAAACAGACTGTGTGTTTTGATAATATGTTGTTCCAGTCAATGTACGATATGTGCATAAATTAGCTTTATTTTAACTTTGCACGAGTCGACGTATTTTGATTGTGAGAAAATAGTCTTTTTTATTAAAAATATATCTCTATATACACCTATCAAATAGTATCCAGATGTAGAACAATTCGATTAGTGAATGTTAGACGTAGATAATTATCCATTTCTCCGTGTTTTGCTAAATTATTAACAAATTAACAGGAAACGACCTAAATGAAATTATTTCTGTTTATTACATCAGTAAACAAACAGTATCTTCCTGATTAATTGTTTGGGTTATTTACTTTTCTTCACTATGTAATTACAATTCTAATTATGGTAATGGATAAACGTTATTTTCTTGTGTATCTTAAAATCAATTATTATTAGAGACTCTTATTTACTTTCATAACATTCATGATAAAAGTATCCTTCACAGTTTTTTATAAATGACATTGTTCCCGTTTTGTTAGTTACCAAAGTGAGGAGAAGACGAAGTGAAAGACCAGAGAAAAATGTTATTATTGATTGATTGACATGTGCTCATCAAGTACTTATGATTTCTTTGTTGTCTGTTGATTATAACACTTACTACTATTGTCTGGGAATTAAGAAACATTATCTTATTCTAAAATAGTTTCCCCCAAATAACTATATATTCTGTGGGTCTTACTTAAGATTTCCCATTACAACTTGTAAAATAAACGACGCGGTCATATTGCATATTTCGTTTTTCTTTTTGCAAAGTTACTAGACATTTTGCAAAAAAAAACAGGTAATGTAATAATGAAGTATACCTTTAAAATAATGTGGGTAAAATCCAGCAAAGTTGCTTTTTTAAATTTGTTTGGAAAATTTACTCAATATTGGTTGGCATAATTAAACTTAGGTTCACCCTTTCTATGTTCATTGTTTATATAAATAAATTCATGAAATTTTAACATGTTACATACATAAAACTGCATTAGAAAATATTAATTTCAATTTGTATGCACTTCCGGTTTCACCGGAAATTACCTGAACTTTCTTATTTTAAATGGAACATCCTATATATTTTTACATTTTTTGGAGTCTATGATGAACTCTGAATATAACGGTACCTATACATTTTTCTTTGATTTTTTATTTATTTCTTTTTTTGAACTAAAATTGAATTACTGTTTTATGATAAATACTCTCTTACACAGGAGCCTTCAAAAGTGAAAACATCGATTTTTCTGAAAAATGCATATTTGTCAAATCTCAAAATGGTGGCTCATCATGATAATTAGAAAATACATCTTTTTACGATTACAATAACACCCATAACTTTGCATTTCAATAAGAATTCACAGTAGAAAAAAAATAGGTATTATAATGTACCTAATACACAAAACCCGATACACAAAATAGTGTGCTGTGAAAACAATTATCTCAAATAAAATAATTTATTTAAAGTACCTGTCATATTCTAGAAAAACAATTTAAGAATAGTTTTTCTTCTTAAAATATCTGAGGATTCCAAAAATGGTGGAATATTGCCATTAATTGCCATTATTTTAAAAAATAGTAAAATACACCCAATAAGTATTCCACTAGTGAATCTATCAACGTGAAAATTGGCACGTTTGTAGAAAGCAATTCAACAAATATTTCCTCCACGCAAAAAATTATTTTTTTCCTTCCATTCAGAAAGCCCTGCTCGTTAAAACAGAAACACCCTGTATATATAAAAATAAATTGTAGCCCAACATTTTTGCATTTTTTTCTATTTTTAATTAGTCAAAATTAGTCAAAAAACATTTGTAAGCTATTTTATTAAAGCGATAGACAAAATCCACTTACAATTAGCTGTATATCTTTTTGGCATTTGCTCAAGGCATGAACCAAGATATTTTGTTGTAATAAATAAAGCGTGAGCAATATATGGTTGATATTAAAAGGAAATAATTAATCGAAGGAACGATAATGGCTGAATTCAAGAGTTTAAGGTAGATGTTATCAAATTGTTGTAATTGTCTTCCTAAACAATTCATAAAAAGGCCTCACTTGTGCTAATTCTGTTATTTTGAAAAAATTAAAGATCCAGGGTACATTTGTCAGGTATATCCAATTATCTCGAAAACAAACAATATTAATTTAACCAGGGGATACAGTTACGTGGCCATAAAAAAGAAAAACTCTTTTTTTAAATTTCTAGCTTTCAAAACTTTACTGTTTCTTCATCAGGAATTCTACAAAAATTATTAAATTACAAACTATTAGTCCAGGAGGCAGTGACGATTTTCGGTACTTATTTTCCCAGTCAGCAAACATGGATAGAATTGTTCGGTTAGTAATTCTAAGCAAAATTCGTATATATTTAGGAGGGGGGGGTCCGATGGGTTGAGGCGGAAAATGCGTCAGAACATACGATTACACTGCCCTTTTTTTTCCAGTGATAAGAATAGTTCTAGTAGTAAGAGGTATACAGAAGTTAAGTAAAAAAAATAGTCTGGCTTATCTGTGAGTATGCATAATATGTCTGGCAGGTGAAAAACTGAAAAGTTTTCATCAAAAAAATTTTCCTAATTTTCGCAGTCATGAAAATTTATCAGATGATGGCCTATATTATAATAACAGCTTAAAATACAATCTGGCTAATGTGCAACACCCCCAAAGCCTTGCCAGACTCATCTAATTATCGTCAGGCACCCTAAATTCGGCACGTTCGATTATACCGGTGATTAGTGTCATATGTACATGTTATTTTTTATGAGAGCAGTAAAGAATGAGATACAAAAAAAGTACAGAGTACGGAATTATGATGGGGCAGGTAGAAAAATATTTATTAACGAAATCATAAATTTTAATGAAAGCCACAGAAAAGTTTTTATTTGACATCGGTTAATGAAAAAAATAACTATAATCGATCAAAAATAATAATCAATTATTTAATGAAAAACATTATTATAATTAAATATAAATTAAATGAAGTCTTCGTCTTCTTCTTCATCAATTTCGCCTTCGCCATTGCTATCAGTGTCTTCATAATATTCATTATCATCATCATCTTTTTCGCATCTGTCGTCAATATCATCAATACTCTTGTCAAGTTCCATAGCATCAAAATCAGGGTTGTTATCATCTTCCGAGTAACTGACAGAGATAGGGATACAAGCGACATGGGTCTAGGCAGCTGTTCTCAGGTAACTCGCATTCCAGCGTCGTTACCTAAATACGCACTTGCTGCTTTTCCGCTCATCGTTTAACTACCTGGCTTGTGAGTCTGGCAAGGCCTCCGTGATTGTAAATGTCAGCCAGACGTGTATTTTCTAGGAAAATATAGTATAATCTATCATGTGACAAATTTTCAAACTCGGGAAAATAAGTGCAAAAATTTTCTATTTTTCCCATTTTGAAGATGCCGCCAGACTCATTTGGCAATTTCATAAATTAGCCAGACTTATTTTTAATTTCAGTTTATGATTATAACAATTTATATGCTAAATTTCAAGCCTGGAAAATTAAGAGTTACGGATCCTCAAAATCGGCCAAATTTTTGAATTCGCAAATTTTCAGCCAGACTCACTTTCCGTTATCTGAGATAAGCCAGACTGCTATTTTCATAAACTTAATGTTCCTTTAGTAAATGTAAAATATTTATGACTGGGAAAATAAATGGACTTGTAATTTATTTTTATTTTTTGAATCCATCCAAAAATTTTAGCCAGACTCAAAAATTCTTGTTTTTTGTCACTAAGAGAACAGATTAAACCATATATACCGACTGGGAAAATAAGTAGGACAAAAATTCACTGCCTCCTGGACTATATTTTAATAAAATGAAAAGGTACTTACTAAAGTGAGGTTATAAATAAAGCAATGAACATTACTAAACAGGAAAGCTGGTTCCTTACATTATAAAAAACATTATTAACTTAAGGTTAATGACAAAAATCATTAATTTGTTGATCATTGAAACATCAAAACTAGAATAATTAAAACAATCTGAAGCCATTACATGATACCTTTACAAAAAGTAAAGGAATGTTGTGTAGAGAAACACTCTGCTTTTTTGTGACAGAGAGGGAACAGTAGTGGATTATTTGCCAACTTATAAGATAAATATCTGCCTGTCATTGAAATGTGCTATAGTGGGTATTTTCTCGATTATGGTTACTGTTATTTAAATACGTGTAAATCACGCTGAGGCCTTCTATGTCTGTTCTGAAATTCATCGCTTGTGTCTCATTAAAGATGTGACACATTTTCAAAAAACTTCTCTTACCCAAATTTTTTTCATAATTCAAAATTTTTATTGTAATTAATATTATGATTTTGTAATAATGCATGTTTTGCTAACATGCATGTTTCTTTATTGTGTCTGACGTCACTCCTATGAGATGTAATTCTATCTTTTAATTTTCTACAAGTTTCGCCAATGTATTTTTTTCACAATCTTCACACGGGATGCAATAAACTACATTTGAAATATTCATGATATCTTCATCTTTTAATTTTGTGAAAAGTTTATTTATGGTTATTTTATTTTTAAAGGCCAATCTAACGTTCGTATAACTGGAAAATATTTTTTTCAATTTTTGTGAAACGTGTGTAACGTTGGATAACGAAAAATAAAAAATGTTTAAAGCATTCTCCTGGTTATTGTCTACCGGTAGTCCACTTTTATTACGGTTGGAAACATTTTGTGTAAACTCATGTGTGGATGATCTGTTAAAGATTAATTCTTTTATCAATGAAGGGGGATACCCATAATTATTGTAGAATTCCTGATAAAGAAACAATAAAGTTTCGAAAGCTAGAAATTTAAAAAAGAGTTTTTCTTTTTTTATGACCAAGTGACTGCATTTCTTAGTTAAATTAATAATTTTTGTTTTTAACTTTGACAGTCGTCTAATCCAATCTCTGTACTTTTATGTATATATACATATACAAAAATAAATAATATTGAATAAGTAAGAAAAAAAAAGTGTTATATAAAACCATATTAGTTGTGAAGCATTGAGAATTATTATAGAAGTTAGCTTGAATACCCAAGTCAGGTGGGATTCTTCTAGCAAGGTTGTCATGCAAGTGGCGCCCTTGGAGTATTGGTAAGTTGAATTTGTTTCTGTTTTCTATCTCTTATTTTTATTTTTGTCGAACTGACTGAGCTAGCTTTCTGCAAACTTTTTTGTTACGCAAATTTCGCGTCCAAGCTGACTTTCCACTTTCATAACATTTATTTATTTATTTATTTATTTTAACTCAGCTCGTAGCAATATATGGAAAAAATATATCGAGGTTATGACGTTACAATATTTTTAATATACATGCACTTTTGTATTAAGAATATTGGTGTTTCGACATCATAACCTCACTGTATTGCTTAAATATTATTAAATTATCTTAGGTATGACCGGACGTGGGCTAAGCTTATAATTAGTATGGCTTGGCTAATCAGAACTGAAGAGGGTCTCACTTGGCCGCGATTTTTCGAAATCAGAAATTTGTCCCATCTTACTTAGATATTTGATGTATATCCTTTGTCTCCATATGTGTATTCCTTTCCAACACAAGGTTATGTTATAGATATCATTTATATTACCTGTAGTGTTTAATTTAATTATTTTAATAATAATTTGGGATTAAGTTTATTGTTTATTGTATGTGTATAACATCAAAATTTACATAAAATAAATACGTAGCAACGGAAATATTTTTGTCGACAATATCCAATAATTGAATACTTATTATAACTTAGAATAAAAAACTGTTATTTTTGCTTCATTACTGTCGGCTAATATAGAAACATACCTAATTAACTTAAGCCATTTCCATAATAAAGACTTGACAATGTGATGATTAAACTTAAATAAAAATTTATTTTCACATTATAAAATTTGCATAACTTAAGAATTTATGTACACAACATTCTTTAGAAAAACTCTGTTTCATAATTAACTTCAGTTTTTCATTTTGTAAGTGTCGATAACAATTATTTCATTGTTCTCCTTATGTAGACGCCAGTGTTCAGCGAGTTTAGAGCATAATTAGCTAAGGCGGAAAACTGAAAAGACTATGGAAAATAATTATTTTAAAGTCGAGAGCCGTTCTATTCCATACCAAATTCACCAAACATTGTATCTCTTCGCTTTTGATTTACACTGTTACATTAAAGATTCAAATTTTAAAATTTGTTTCAGAAGCGGATTCTAAAATACGGCAATTTAGAAATTAAAAAAAATTAATTTACTTTAACAGCTAATCCTGAAATGGATTGGATCCGTCGATGTAAAGCTGACACTGTGACACTGACGTGATTTGTCACAAAACACCATATAATGCACTCGACGCGCATTTAGCCAACCAAGTTGACATCTTCTGGAGATAAACTAATCTTATTTTGTATCTGACTTATCCCATATTACGTCATGTGATCAGTGAGATAATAAAGTATTATTATTATTAATGGCCATATTCGCATCAGGTTGTGACAAATGCCGCCTTTGCTCCATATTCGTTTAAAAACTCTACAAAATATATTTCAGATGTGATTTTTCCAATATTCTTAAGTGCACAGTGTAGAACTGAATTTCTATTGTGGTTTCTGATTAAATATATTTTTTGTATGTAATAACTGTACCATACAATTTTCTAGAGAGACACAAAATATCTTGTTAGGCCACTGGATGTTGAAGGGAATTTAAAAATAAATAACAATTGAAGAAACATTTTGCTTCGTCTATTTTTATCCTTAAAATTATTGAACAAAAACCTCCAATAGTATTAACATTCATTATTTATTTATTTATTTATTTTTACACTATTAAACAGGTTGAAAAACCCAATTACAGAATAAGAACAATACAAAAAAAAAAGATATATGTACACTTAATCCATAAACATTGATATTTAACGAGATAAATATTAAATATCGAATAAGGAATATGCTAAAAAGTCAAAGAGAAAAGAAAACAAAAAAAATATCAGGAAAAAGTGGAATAACATGGAACCAACTAAAAAAGAAGCGAAGAAAAAGGCAACTATAACTTCAACTAAATTGACTGGATATTTCAGGATATAATGTCGATTGCGCAATTTATAGAGTTATAATTATTACACATATTGTGCAGAGAAGAATTTTTTTTTATATTCGTTCGTGCAGTTGATAAATAAAACAAATTTCTCTGTCTTGCCCCAACTCTTAGGAGTGTGAAAATTTAACATATCTAAAATTTTGATAAAGTTTATATTGTTATGAATGATCTTGTGTAAAAAAATCAGATATGCTTTTATGCTTCTATGGGTAAGTGAGTCGAGACTAAAATTTGAGAGGATATTCCCCATAAAAGAATATTCCCCATATGTTATAAACTTAGCATATTTTAAAAAATCTACGCTGAATTCCCTTCCAAATTATCAATATATGTAGCACCATATGGTTGAAGCATACTCTGAATTACAGCGGACAAAGATCCTAAGGCCTTGTAAGTCATTGAGACCATATAAGTAATCTAAAAGACAACTTTTTATCAAAAATTACTCCCACTCACAGAAAGTGTCAGATCTTGAAAGTATGTTATTACTGAGAAAATCATAGAAATGTATCAAAGATTTTTTGGTGGAGTGCGACACTGCGTTACATTTTTGATATTTACAGGTAAATTATTTTTTATTTACTCAGTCCTTGACAAAAATAAAAATTTTTGTTGTCATCAATACTTGCAACTCTGCAAATAATTTTCAAATCATCAGCATATAATAGGCATGATACTGTTAGGCTATTAATTATATCATTGATAAATAAAACAAAAAAAAAGGAGGTCCTAATATCGATCCTTGGGGAACGCCCGAAGTAGCAGACACTTCGACAGAAATGCAACCACAACACACTACATGTTGGTTCCTATTTGGGAAAATAATATTTTAGAAACGTCAGGAAGCCTTGAGATAAACCAAAATTAATCAACTTATTTAATAGTATATCATGGTCAATTCTGTCAATGAATTTCGAGAAATCAGCCTCATCGATGGCATTAGCTAAAAATTTTGTCATACAAAATAAGTTTACTACAGTTGATCTGCCTTTAACAAAACCATGGTTGAGCCTCTGTGATCAAATGCTTGCAATGAGAAAATGTGTGATCAAATAATAGCAATTATATTATATTAAAATAAAAAAGTGTCTTTACATATTAGCAAAAAGTTATAATTATTTTGTTTAACTTTCTAATTTTGTTTTCTTTTCTAATTTTAAAAGGGCAGATTGGGGCGCAGTAATATTCCTAATCCTGAAATGAGTTGAAATCTTTGATGAAATACTGACAAGTTTCCCCAAACACCGAACCACACTCGACGCATATTTCATCAGTCAATTTAAATTGGCGATTTGATTAATTACAACCTAAATATACCTATAGAGTAGGTAAATTTATTTCATAATAAAAAACACTAAAATTATGGAATGTTAATGTTTAACATCAAAAACAATGTTAATATAAACTATTTTAAATATTTTAAGTCACATCTTACGTACTAAGTAATGAACGCGAAGAATAGAGGTGAATAATGGAGATAAAAACCCTAATGGAGATAAGATGAAAGGTGCCCGCTAGACCTTCAAGAGTCCATCTTATGACCTCACCCGGACGGGTTAACATTGTAATCTATGCACATCGCAACTCAAATATAATACATATATATATATATATATATATATATATATATATATATATATATATATATATATATATATATATATATATATATATATATATATATATATATATATATACTTATTGTTTTCTTGGGAATAGGGTCTTGTTTTAATAATAATTTTAAAGTGTGTTGGGATTCATTTATTATTATTTTTTTCCGTATAAACGTTTCGGGTATGGTTATACCTTTTTCACTATATTTTTAAATTTAGATTCTCAAAAAAAGACGTTAATAAAGTAGTTTAGTGCCACATTTGAGAATCTAAATTTAAGAATATATCGAAAAAGGTATAAATCCATACCGAAACGTTTATACGGAAAAAAATAATAAAAAATGAATTCCAACACAATTTAAAAATTAATTATTAAACAAGAACCATATTCCCAAGAGAAACAACAAGAAAAATATATAGAAACAAGGTTCAAGAAATAAAAAAGAATATAAACTTAAAACTATATATATATATATATATATATATATATATATATATATATATATATATATATATATATATATATATATATGTTGTTTTTCAGGTTTTCGCGGGTGGTGAAATGTTAAATTCGTTTTCCGGGTATAATTTCAGTTCGTTTTGCCGCAAGCAGTTATACTCCCGAAGATGGCAGATGAGGATTCTTTAAACGAAACATTCGCCCACTCGGGGAGAAAACGAACTAATATATATATATATATATATATATATATAGACTACCAGTGTGTAGGTCTCGAGGGACCGTGGTTGTCTGAACGACGTTTCGGCAGAATCTCATCTCTCTCAGTTCGAGTTACCAAAGCCGCAGTAAGCAGTTATCTGTGTAGAACCTGAAGATGGCAGATGAGATTCGCGAAACGTCGTTCAGATACGGTCCCTATGAAATCTGATTGCTATTCACCACCCGCGAAAACCTGAAAAACAACATACATATATATATATATATATATATATATATATATATATATATATATATATATATATATATACCCTTTTTTCTATACCTTTTCATATATACCCCTATATATATATATATATATATATATATATATATATATATATATATATATATATATATATATATATATATATATATATATATATATATAATACATACATATATATATATATATATATATATATATATATATATATATATATATATATATGTATATTTGAAGGTATTTTATTTCGATTAATTTGGAAACTAAGAAAAAATTTTTGCAAAAAGTTGTGACAGTCCAAAAAAAACTTCTATAATAGTTTTTATATAAGATATTACGTATTTAGCGTATTAAAATACACATTTATCTATAACAATTTATTAAAAAGCCGTTTATTTTTATTATTTTTATTTATTTTAAATATACAGACATATTAAATAAGCAATATGTTAATTTTAAGTAAATTTACACAACTGGGGTAAGCATCGCATCTCCCTTCAATCCGTTAATAATATTTTTTGCAGTCAACACGGCCATATCATCTCGACTTTTATTGTAGCACTTCCCCAATGTGGCGCAAGGACTGAAAGTGTAAAATAAAATGTGTAATAAAATATAATTGAAAAACGTAACTAATAACAGTTCTTTTAATTTATACCAATCGTTTCACTTACCGACATTTGGCAAAGTTAATAATTCATCAGTTGGTGGCAAGGTTCGGAGTCATGACATCCAATCCAGCTGCAAAAATTTGCCCCTCTTTAAGCTTTAACAAGAGCTTTTTGATCAACGACTTTTCCTCTACTGGTGTTAACAAACACAGCTGTTTTTTCATTTTTATAAAGAAGTCCGCATTGCACATACCTTCTGTTTCTGCCGTCAATGGGACGGATACAAAAAAAAAGTCACTTTCTTTGGTTAATTTATCAGCGTCTTCCAGGTACAAATTTTGCTCCTAATTCCTTCCCTAAGATACAGAAATATTACTGGTAAAATAGATCTATGTACTGATCTGTATAATTTAAAATTAATTATTTATAGTTTTAGGTAAGCAAATATTTTTTAGATTAACTTTTTTACCTTCTGGTTTTTCTTTGTGACCAGTATAAAGAATCTCTTTTACTTCAAAGCCTTTTAACCGTTTTGCAATTGCTTGGCCAATTCCTCCTAGTCCGAGTGTCCCAACTGTAGATCCTGCTATGTCCTGACCCAGAACATAATCACTGGGATTCCATTTGCCACTAAAAATAATTTATATATACAGCGTGTTCCCCTTAAGGTGAAAACCTTTGATTGACTTCGTTATTTTTTTACCGTATCCAAAAATTGATTTTATGAGTTATAGGGTTTTACTACAATGAAAAAATAACCCCCCAAATTTATTAAACTTATATTAGAAATTTTGTTATTAAAATATCATTACTTAACTTACTTCTCAATTAATATCCACTCCTCATGCAGTCTTCTAGCTGCTGCTAAATAGGAGTACAGCTGTATCCGCGGCAACGCATTCAACACTTTCGGAGTATTTCCCAGTTTATGCCCCGCTTCTTATTTCTTTTAGGTCAATATGATCATAACCAGCGGACATGGCCCCTATTGTTTTCATCTGACTTCCTAAAAGAAAAAATAAATATTGAAAATTTGGTTTTTGTGACATTCTACTACATCTACCTGCAGCATCCAACATATCTTTGTCTATTTTTAAGTGTGAAGCCCAAAAGTAACGCATCAACACGTTTAACAATTTTTTGATAATATCTCTTCTCTAGTTTCATTCTGAATTGTGATAATTTCGCAACTGAAACAAATTAAAGTAATAAAAGCTAAAAATATTTAGTAAAATATGTTCGACTAATTTAAAATAAATTAATTGTTATTTAAACTGTTTTTTCACGCTGTTTTTTTTATGATGTGTCAAATCACACTTCCATACTCGAGCACTTAGGGCGTAATAGCATGTTATGTAAAATCTTAGTGCATAGTCTTATTATGAAAATCGCGTAAACTTTCAAGTCAACAGTGTGTAAGAGATAGATGTGGAGGTTATTTATGAATACAATAAACAATAAAGGGCCCAATTCGGAACCTGTGGAATGCCTGGTTAAGAATAAATTCTAGACCCTAATATTGCACAAATTGTTTTTAGTTACTAAGATAGGATGCTAAAAATAAAGTAATTCTAGGCTGCATCAGGAACATAATAAATTTTTTTGCATCCAAAATTTTTAATTTTGTGGTAAAGATAAATAATACCCTGGATGGAATTAGTGCAACATACAGCACTATATAAAAAATAATTTAAAATAATTTTAATAAATATCCCTTAATGTTAGTAATATATTTGTCAAAATATTATATATATATAAAATATCCATTATTTATTAAAATAGTTCTGGTCAACTCCGTACTGAACAAAGTAAATATACTATTACCCGCGTACTATTGTATTTTATAACTATAACTTACCATTCGCTAGGAGGTCAGAGGCAATCTGTGGCACATATGGATTATTAATTAGAGCTTATTTCAATTGCTATTGCTTATTTTATTAGCAGTACCTTGTTCGCTGTAATGCTTATAATAATAACAATATTTACATCTAAAAAATGAAAACAATAATTCCGTTGTAATTGTCACTGATTAAAACAAGGAAATTACATAAAAATTCACATTAATATAATATGGACTGGTACTAACAAATTATTGAAATAATAAAAATTTAAATATGTAGGAATTAGGTACTTACAGTTCATTTTAACAATACACTTTCTTAGTTTATCTGTCTTAAGAAATCTTTGTTCCATTATGGAACACTAGAATGAACTCGATCGTGTTAATATTTCTTATTTAACATTCACGTTGAATGAACTGGCTAAGAGAACAAACAATAAGGTCAACTATATAACGTAAATTTAATTGTGTTAAACAAACTAATGATATTAAAACTTTCATTAGATACGATACTGGAAATACAATTATCAAATATTTTTTAAGAAAAACTGTTTTACAGACAAACAAAACGAGAAATATTAAATATATTCATCTCATTCAAGTTTAAACCTTTTCTAATTTACCTGCGTCGACGTTGCAGTCTTTAGAGTGGGGCTGTTGGAGCAACTATAGTCAAGAAGTTGACGTTAGTATCAACTTAAAATAAGGAAAAATTGCAACACTGTTTAAATTTGGACAACAAAGGAACCTCTTTTTAAATCATATGTTTTGTTCACTATTAATACAATACAGTACAATGCCCCCAATAGTTTATTAATGTAAAATGTGAATTACAAGGAAAATCGAATGGGAATTAATGAGCATTTTAGTCAGCTCATTCTATTTCTTGGATTCATTTTTTAGCTAAAAAGCAAAAAATTTAAAATTCTCCTCTTGGAGAATTCGAACGTGAGGACAAAAAAATGACATTATCTAAAACAAATATAATCAAAAACCAAATTTTATAGGTTAGGGGTGTTAGTGCCTTACTCGAGCACTAATGCGCTTGTCTCCTGGAGTTGGTGATTTTCCTTGGTAACAAAGATAGACCGACGTTAAATAAATGATATAAAAAAATTCAATCAAGCACTGTACCCTCTACACAGGTAACGTATTGTCATATTTAGTACCCTCTTGATCTATTCCTTACTGAAACATATAAAAGACCGTTGAATATCTGACGCATAAAGGGAATATCCATATACAGCAGAAGAAAAAGTTCCTCACTGAATCAAAAAATAAAATAAATTAATAATAGAAAACATTTAAAAATGAGGTTAAAAGAAATTAGTGTTAAATAATTTGTATTACATATAATATAGTTGATTTATTCGACCTTTACTTGATGAAAATCCATTTTACAAATAAATACAAAATAAACTTATGTACCTTATTTTATTACTGTTCCATTTTATTACCCTAGATTAGTTAGTTGATACTTATATATATACCCTCACTTTGTAATAAAAAATTTGATGCTGTACTCACCCTCTGATGAAGCCACTATGTGGCGAAAAACAATTGTCATGAGTTAATTAAATTGTGAAAAATCAAACATAAGTTTATTTTGTGTTTACATATAATATACAATTTTTGTATAATTGTACGGTCGTTATTGTTTTCTTACATTATTGCAAATTTTCTTAATTATTTTATTATTTTTATTTATACAAAGCGATTTAGAACACGATAATCCCTACTATTTCTTGAGACCAATTAATTCATTTTTAAAATTTCAATAATAATTACACAGATAGTAAATACCTATCGGTTAAAAATTGTAGTAATAGAAATTATTGCTGATGAAAACGATGTATTTATAATTACTCCTTACTTTTTCTGATAAAGTGAAAATCATACCAAATCATTGGTTTTAAATAGAAAACTTACATTAAAATTATCCTCGCATTCCTCATACAATATAATAGTGAAGATTTCGAGATTCCCTATAATTTCACGATTAGGTTGTCCTGTTTCATAGCAATGCACCACTTTTTTCTAATTTTAAGGACAAAAAATAACATTTCTGGACTTCTTATTGCTATATATATATATACAGTTAGACACAATACAATATTTATAACTCCTCTATTTTCACTCTCCATAGTAGAACATAAAAAATAACATCGTATTTTAATTTGTAAAACACAAACAGTGACTACAACAAACTTATGCAATGTGACGTGCACACGCAGCTGGCGGGAGATTTGCATCGTTCAAATGCAGTTTAAATTCCAGTTAACGTATATAATTTTTTTAAAATTTTATCCGAATAAAAAATATATGAAAAAATCACATTTTTTACTGGTCTGCCCATTGATGATATCAAAAAATTTGTGCATCTTGCCTATTGAACCAGACTTTATATGCAGCAGAACTACTTCACTGAAAAATTCTGAATACGTCTCACAATTTTGACCCAAATTTATTTACAGCACAATATTGTGTGATATGTCATTGACGAGGCCGGGGGTTCAAAAACGTAAAATTTCAAGCCCTCAATTTTAAGTTTTTTGTCGGTTTTTATGTTGAATAACTGAAAAATCCGACAACTGTTCAACGAAACTGGATCCTTGATGAGCCCTATCGACTACTTTACAGTTTTGAAAATTTGTAACGGGTTCTCATTGTACACGTCAAGGTGTTTTTGTTTCTTTATACCCTCAGTAGCACCAGAAGTTCAAAAAAAGACTTCAGTGGTTAAAACTCTAGTGAAAAGAAGGTTGATTTGCACAAATAAATTTTTTAAGTTGTGGTGTAACTAAAAAAAGTGAAATAACTCATAATTATAAAAAGTACTAAGATGTTTCATAGAAACGCAATTCATGTAAAAACTCTGAAGTAGATTAATAAATAAAATGCAATTTACCGTTTTTGAACATAAAAGTGGAACCAATTGATATTTCGAAACATTCTAGATAAATGAAACATATGGATGCCTTCACTGACATGATATTTTGAGGCGTCCCTATAATCAACATTATGAAATCGTGCTCAATTGAATTGCTCAATCCATCAGATTTAACACATGTTTTCTAAATCTACCTTGCATCTACATTAATTGTATTTGTTTTTGACGAGATTATTCTTTAATTTGTGTAATACTTACTATGGATACATATTGAATATATTATTATTGTTTGTAATAATAACGACAAGTTTAATCATGTCCAAATGTATGTAGAATAGACATTCTTGCTTATCCTTCTAATTTAAAAAAAATATTATCGTACAAACACTCAAGATTCATCGATTAGACAAAATGATCTGCAAATTCTCGAATGCAACATTTCATAAATCTGGCTCTAATACCTCATTTATCTCCACATTAATTCCCGTTTTGCATAAGGTGATAAATACCCCCTCATGTTACGACACTTTCTAGTAGGTAAGAGTGTAAGAAGTTAGTTTTATGATTATTCATAGATGACAGCGCACGGAAAAAATAGTCCGGCACGCATAAAATTCACCGTAGAAGTGCATGTATGAGCGTTTCGCGCTATCAAGATCATCATTTAGCCAATAATTAGTGCAACCGAGATGTGGCGATTTGTAGTGCCTAACAAGCATATAAATACAGTCCTTATTAATTGAATATTACAAGACAAACATTATAAAATCGTTGTAGAATTCTATATTTCTGAAACGTTACTCGCATTGCGCAACCGCATATCTTCAAGTATTTTAGTCAACGTTTATAGCTCTCATCTTCCGTTACATGTGAGGAAGCCTCAATGTTCATGAATCTTTGCGAGAATTCAACAAAGGATTTTAACTGAGGCTGGTTTGTTAGATGCTTTTAATTCCTGAATGCAATAGAATCGTATAATTTTGAGTTGGACATGTAAATTAACTTGTATCTCAATAAATCTACTCTATAAATGAAACGTTGAATTGGAAACTACGGTTCAAATTCAAAGCAGATCCTCAATTCATTTTTAGTTTTTCTAGAACGACATTTTTAGTTGACAATCAAACCGATGTGTTCACCGTTTCCATCATGATTAGAATAAATGCTACAGGAAATTAATTTGAAGCAGTGAAAAATATCAAAAAGATTCAGATAATTTTTTTCTATAGGTGAAATCTTGAAAATAATGTACTCGGGATGGCCTTTTGTTGCTTTTAAGGATTTGTTTTTCTGGTCTAAAAGTGTTATTTTTGCTAATTTCTGCAAGTTATATTTTAGAATGAACTG
>JANEYF010000943.1:0-210004 GCA_029963845.1 Rhamnusium bicolor
ACGAATACACACATATTTTTTCTTATCCTTCAAATCCACATGTTAAGAGTGGTAGCATGAGACGCTGCGACCTTAATACGTGTACGATCGAGGTCGGAGGAATAGAAAACAACGACCTTGACAAAAGCGCGCGTACCCGTGTGTCATAGACATTCAATCCGCGGCGCAACGGCCTTGAAACATATGCCCGTATACGTATGTGATCAAGGACGGAGGAGAGGGCCGGTATATATACCCTATTCAAGGCACTATAAATTTGAGTTTAGTATTTAAAGTTGCAAGTAGTGAAAACTCTCGCGAAAACTATATCATAGGTTTTGCAGACTCGGATTGGGCAGGGGACAGTGTAGATAGGAAGTCAACAGCAGGGTATATTTTTAAAGTATTTGGTTGTACGGTGTCTTGGGCTTCTCGTAAACAGTCCACGGTCGCTTTGTCATCCACTGAAGCTGAGTACGTAGCACTCAGTTTAGCAACGAGTGAAGCTTGTTGGATGAGATATATTTTCAGCGACTTAAAATTGTTAAATGATTATGTTTGTGTAAAATTATATGAAGACAATCAATCTGCAATCAGAGTTTGTAAAAATCCAGAATTCCATAAAAAACTTAAACATGTTGATATAAAGTTTCATTTTATTCGCGACAAAGTAAAAGAAAATGTTATATGTATAGAATATTTGAGCACTGATAAACAAATTGCTGATATTTTTACGAAACCTTTAGGGAAAGTATTATTTCAACAATTCTATAAAAATCTGGGACTCGAATAAGGTCATTGGGTGTTAGTTTAAATTTAGTTTGAATAAAAAAAAACCTGTTCTAATATTAAGATGTGTATTTTTTTAATATGAGATTTACCCTTGAGGGTGTGTGTTGGAGACAATGGTAAAT
This sequence comes from Rhamnusium bicolor, assembly GCA_029963845.1. Classification (NCBI taxonomy): domain Eukaryota; kingdom Metazoa; phylum Arthropoda; class Insecta; order Coleoptera; family Cerambycidae; genus Rhamnusium; species Rhamnusium bicolor. Next base: position 894 of record JANEYF010000943.1, read on the forward strand.
CTGAAGTTAGTTTTAGTTATTTTTATTTAATAAGGTTGGTAGTAGTAGCTGTCAGTTGTTCTAGAATATTCGCATGTAAAGATTTATCTTTTTCTGTTCTGTGAAAAATATAATGTATGTATGCCTGTAAGAGTTGTCGAACGTTAAAAATAAAAGCAAGTAGAAACACAAAACTAACTAGTTTTTCAATTCCACACATAACTCTAACAAAAAGGAAAGATAATCGTGTTAATTCAAACAGGTCTTGGAAATATAAGAATATTATTTTGAAATTACTCCCACCGCAAAGAAAGAGGTCCATTAATGATGGTGCGGCAGACAGAAGAAGATCTAATAATATGACGACTCATGAAGCTGTGGTCAATATCGCGTCCGTCAGAGAAAATGAAAATTAAGTGAATCGATGAAATTACAATGGGATGAAGAAACTGACCCCCATGAAATTATCGAAATTATCAGAGTAAAAATACTACAGGGAGAAGATACACAACCTCTGGTTAATTACCTATTGAAATGAGTATAATTTGTGGCTAGTTGATGTTTGCTGTACTGTTTAACAGAAGATATTGGACCCGGCTTTGAAAAAAAAGTATACTTTATAAAATATTTCTAATTTGTATGTTTTATTCCTAAACTCTTAAATGATATTAACATTAATGTCATAGCTATTTTTTTTAAACATAAATTAAATAAATGCCTTCCCCTGTATCTGTATATGTACTGTTTGGTATTCTCGTCGTAAAATTATAACTAACCATTTTGACTGTCATTTGTTTTCAAAGAAAATTATTATTTTTAGAGTAAGACTACTGTGATTTTGTATATTTTTTCACAACTATTTTCGATATCTGCAATACGAAGTAAAATATTGCAAATTGGCCCTATTCTTAGAGTTGTAGTAGACGGTGGTGACCTTTGACATTTGAACTAAAGAGCTCCAAAGAAGCAGCTCGTGATGTTCTACATCCGTGCAAGAATGGAAATCTCTATTCTGAAAAGACAAAAGTGGCAGGGAAGTCTTTATCTTAAGTGGGTCACACGGTATTATAAATGTAAATGAACTTGGAAAATAGATAAAGTACTATTAATGCCGAAAAAAATTTTCCTGTTGCAAATATGGTTCTAACCAGTGATGCATCAATCATAATATATTTTATTATTTTATTAGTGTCAATGTCATTGTGATACCCCAGCAATGATGTTGTCAAAATAATTTAATTGACATAACTGACGTAAAAATCCCTATCTACACGACATTTTACTCGTGTGGTTTATAAACGCCCCAATTGTAAAAAAACACCATTTTAGTCTCGAGTTATTTAAAATACTATTACCGAGTTCTGAGAGCGCATCAAAACAAACACATGCGTTGTTCATGTGAGCCTAGTTCACAAGAGCCATTTATATGTAAAATGTAAAAATTTTAAGTTTTTGATAAAAATAATATGTCAACGTCATTTTACATCGGTTTGCTTCAGAAACTCAATAAATATCAGTCTTTTTGTTGGTATAGTTATAGTCAACATAGAAAAATCATTATTTTTAGTGTAAGACTGTGATTTTGTATATTTTTTCATAACTGCATGGCAATAGATAATTTAAAAAATGACTCATCTTGTGTATTTATAGCCCTTAACTCCTTGTGTGAGTTGCTATAACAAAATAAAATGAGAGGGTATCAACTATTCTCGAAACCTACAATAATAATTATTTGGGTATTATGTAAGCATCCTTTCAAACCTAATATGATAACAACCATAAACTACCTATAATTTTCTATATTTTACACTGCCATTCTTATCTGAAAGCGCTAGTATAAAAGTTTTAGGTAGACAATAATTTAAACACAGCACTTCAAATATATTTTATTATCGGAATCATCGGTGCTTTAAAAATCGTAAGAAGGATACTTACTAGATGGTTAAACGATGCAAAAACTCTTAAAACGGTTTTCAATGGAAGAAAATAATAATCTTTGTATTTTCCATCAATGCTATAACAGCCATTTGAAGTCTGATGCAAAAATTTGTAAAAGGTGGGGTCCGTTTACAAATGCTTAAAGGCGATGACACTATTTTAGTCTTAATACAATATCTTTATACATCATCAAAAAGCTCAAAAATGTGATGATTCTTACCAACGGCCAAGCTTTTGACTATAATTTATTTTAAAGTGTGTTTTAAATAACAGCTTCAAAACTAGAACTTAATGCGAGAGAACAAAATTATGCACTTGCAATTCGCCAACGTTAAACTCTTGGACTATCTAAATTACTTTCCAATGGCCCTCTCCAAGTTATCAAAAGTAGTTTACCATGAAAATGATATTTTCTCCATCTTTTCAATACTAAAGTCGACAAAATTATATGGAGCCACTACTTGCTGCAAAATTTTATTATTCAGCGATGCGATGATGAAAGAAGAAGCTCGTGAAGAATTTTTCAAGTAGGATGGAGAGCACAGAAACGACGAGTTCATATACAGAGAGATGTTGTTGAGTCCAGTATTTCAGATGTAGAAATTTTACAACAGGTCTGCTTAAAAATCAGAAAGCAGTTACCTAATAAATTATAATAACTACATGTTATGTATATCGTAGAAATTTTCTAAAAACCAAACGCGATAGGCACAATTCCTAATAATGAAATTGCGGATCGATAATCGATCCGCAATTGCAGTGCAGTGGCTAATTTGACAGAAGCATGAAAGAAAGTTAAACATATTACATGTGGCTAAGATGAGAGAAATCACACTAAATGGGGTAAAAGTTGATGGCTTTTATTCTGTTGTTACTAATCAAATCTTCGAGTTCTACGGCTGTTTCACCGCGGTTGTCATAATTCATTCAAGTTTAATAGATTCACCGCGCGATGATTTTGCCGAAAGTTTACACTTTATTAATCTATTTCAGTTGTTCACTGTCGTTTCCCACATACATTGTAGGGTAGCTGAGAGGAAATTTATCGTATTTGCAGACCCACAGGTACAGACTACATACGTTAATGTACTATTACGTCCGAAAAAAGTAATCGATTTTTTATCAAGTGGTATTTTTCTTTTTTTCAAAAAAACGTCTGTTGTAGATAGGGATTTTTACGTCAGTTATGTCAATTAAATTATTTGGACAACAAATCATTGGTGGGGTATCACAATGACATTGACACTAATAAAATAATAAAATATGTTATGATTGATGCATCACTCTGGTTAGAACCATATTTATTTTGCAACGGGAAAATTTTTTCGGCCGCAATAGTACTTTATCTATTCTCCAAGTTCACTTAAATTTATAATACCGTGTGATCCATTCTCACACAAATGTAGAACATCACGAGCTGCTTCTTTGGAGCCCTTTAGTTCAAATGTCAAAGGTCACCACTGCCTACTACAACTCTACGAATAGGGCCAATTTGCAATATTTTGCTTCGTATTGCAGATATCGAAAAGAGTTGTGAAAAAATATACAAAATCACAGTAGTCTTACACTAAAAATAATAATTTTCTTCGAAAACAAATGACAGAGTCAAAATGGTTAGTTATAATTTTACGACGAGAATACCAAACAGTACATATACAGATACAGGGGAAGGCATTTATTTAATTTATGTTTAAAAAAATAGCTATGACATTAATGTTAGTATCATTTAAGAGTTTAGGAATAAAACATACAAATTAGAAATATTTTATAAAGTATACTTTTTTTTCAAAGCCGGGTCCAATATCTTCTGTTAAACAGTACAGCAAACATCAACTAGCCACAAATTATACCTATTTCAATAGGTATATTAACGAGAGGTTGTGTATCTTCTCCCTGTAGTATTTTTACTCTGATCATTTCGATAATTTCATGGGGGTCAGTTTCTTCATCCCATTGTAATTTCATCGATTCACTCAATGTTTCATTTTCTCCAACGGATGCGATACTGGTCACAGCTTCATGCGTCGTCATATTATTAGATCTTCTTCTGTCTGCCGCACCATCATTAACGGACCTCTTTCTTTGCGGTGGGAGTAATTTCAATATAATATTCTTATATTTCCAAGACCTATTTGAATTAACACGATTATCTTTCCTTTTATAGACGTTAGTATGCAAAGGAATATCTTTATAGATGACGAGATCATCTTCAGTATAATTTTGAGGCATGTTCTTTCCCAATAACTCGGATAGACCTTCTGTTAACCGATACTTTTTCATAAACTTGTTCCGCGCCTATCAATAACTTTTGACAGCTACCTTACTAGCTAGTGGCTCTAAGTGAGCCTAGTGGCCTAGTGAGCCTAAAAACGGTAGCCCTCATTAGCGAAGTAACTCACAAGTTTAAAATACAATTAATTAAAGTTGCAAAGCCTGTATAATACAAAAATTTTCAATCATCTTGTGTAAAACGAAACTTGAATTTTGAACAAATAGAGGAGTCTGAACCATCTCCGAAGATAAAATTATCTATTTTACAGTTAATAAGAATAATTATTTCTCAGTAAGCAGAGCCTCATCACTAGGTATGTTCGGTTTACTAGCTATATAGATACATTGACATATAAACATAACACAAAATATGATAAATATTTGGTGTGAATGAAGAAGATAATATACGTTATGAAATAAATATCGTACTTTTTCCCACGTTTCAGGAAAATTATTTGTATATTATAAAATTTAAAATATTTTACTTACTGTTAATTTCTATAGTTCGGTCAGCTTAATTATTCCTCCGTTGTTATACAACACAACACTAGTAATCTTTATTATTTCTTTTATTTAATATCAGAATTTTATTTATTTACTTAAATTTTTATATAGAGCTATGAGATTCTTTTCCCATGGAGCAGGATCAATGCTACTCAATTATTTAGAGATTTATAAAAATGTAAAAATTTTGTTATAAAAGAAATGTGTTAAGACCAAATAACACAGTTTTAATATTAACATAGATCGATGAAACTATTTACAACTTTTTATTCACTTGGCATACACTGAACGTACCCTTTGTTGTTTTGGTGCGTTGAATCCAATGTATATTTCGGAACATGGTCTGCCAGTTAGTAGTTGATCCGTCTCTATCGGTTTAAAACGACCACACCGTTCGCATCAGCGGACGGGGTTGCCGATGGTGCAGGCCCGCCCCTTACGAGGTTGGTCCAGGCCTACAGCGATGCGTTAGGGTAAAGAAAAGTAAAGCTTCCGACCCCTGCTATCCAAGGTTATCGCCAAGCCAAGAATATTTGCGAGTCTATCGGTTTAGTACTCAAATACTCCACAACAATTCCATCAGCTACCAGATGATTTTAACATTTTCAAAAAAGGATTTCCAATTCTACTACCTGGATGTATTTACTTTATTCAGATACGTAAACATTTTTACTCTTCCAATATACTGATCAGCTTTTCGTTGTACAGACGCTATGTACTTAACTTTATATTTTACAAATTTAAAATTTTCCACATTTGGTCATACATTTTGTTTATTATTCACCAAATAACTTTCATAAGTTTATATCAGCTTCTTTTTAATTTACACTTGTTTGTATTTTCAATTTATGTGATATTTTTAGTTAATCACGTTGACTTTGGCTGGCAAAGTGAGGTTATAGTTTTAGAAACAACTTAGTATATTTGCTTTGAGATGGAAATTTATCGACTCTCCTCCCTTGATTTTTTTGGTCCTATCTATATATTTTTGAAAACAATTGAAAACATTTTTAGAAAGTTCCATAAATGTAATTTGAATATTTTTAATTAAATAAAAAATAAATTAACCAGGCTTTTTATTGCTGTTTATGATATTTATATTTTTGAATTCCCCGTAAAATTCTGAACATTTTTATATGCTTTTTGTTTGGTTTCGTTGAGTAATAAAATTTTTGATCGACATTCGAACACGTTCGATATATGCTTATGATAGTTATAAAACTTAATCGTATTCATGAAAACTACCCTATACTAACTCTACTGAACATTTTCCTATATTATACCTATATTACATGAATTTTCAGTCCCTTTTTTTGTATGTTTTAGACTAATACATATGGCTGCACCGTTACCAAGTTTATGTGCCACAATACTGTGATATTTAGTCATTGGGTGTTCCCACTGCAGTTTTTTCCAGGTCAGATAACTTTTCGTATACCAGAGCACAGTTTTAGTTTATTACTCCCTCTTTTAGACACAGCAGATAAGCATTTATCGTGTCCCGTCACCTCATGAGCACTTTTCTCCAAAAGAACCCAAAATTCTGTTCACATGTGACATTTATGTGAACCAGCTTTGAGTAAAGGTAATGTATTTTACTTTTAATATAATTTTTTTTTAAATTTACATTTTACATGAGCATTACCACTGTATTACTCTAAATTTTTTGTGTTTTCCTATCGTCATAGTATTGTTGTATATTTTAAGCGTAGTCCTTGTCTTGCAATGTTTTATCGGATAAAGTTTGAAAATGTGTCCATTATTATTAAAATATGTCTGTGTCCTTCATTTGTCTAGATTAAATCAGATAGGTAGTCTATTGCAACTGTCTGTAGTGGTCTGTCTGTCTCGATACTACTTATTTTGTAACGTAGGTAGGTTGATCCCATATGAGTAATTATTCATGATAAATCAAATAGAAAAATTCTCATAAAATTCCTTTATTAATGTGACCGGTTTCGTGAACAAGTAATTACTTCACATCATCAGACACAGGACTACAATAGAAAATGAGTATGGTGGTTACATACATACATAAATAAATGTTAATAAGTTAACAAAACTTAAAATACAGGAATACAGAAGACAATTATTTAAATTTTTTACTAGTAAAAACTTATTGGTAAAAAATGTTTAATAAAATTTGTACAAGAAAGATTGAAATTATTTAAATTGATTAGGATTACGTTAGTTTAAAATTATAATATAGAATAATGTAAAATTTAAATAATTGAAATGTGTAAAAAGGAGGTTCATTTTTATATAATATTTACATTTTTATAAATAAAAAACCAGGGTAGTCAAATTAAAATTAAAATAGTTTTGCAACATAGTCAAATAATAAGTAAATGTAAGATATAAAATTTTTGGTATCTAAATAACTTTTAATAAAAATTTTCTAAAATTTAACGTGCTTGTTCTATTAAACACATACATACACTACAATAGTTAAAAATTTAATAGGGGATAAATATTTTTAAAAAATAGATTAAAAATAGTGCCCTCTAACGGACTATCTGAGAACTAACGTAAAATAAAATTAAAATTAAAGTAGAGAGTTGAGAAAAGTTGTATGTCAATGGTAAAGATCAAATAGATCCACTAGATAGATGTGGGGTTTATAAACTTTCGTGTAACACATGCAACGGCACATATATTGGTTGCACATATAGAAATTTTAAAACACGGTTAAAAGAACACGTCCGGTGTATTAGCTCATCCTCAGGTTTTTCCCATTTCGCCAAACATCTTGTAGATAACAACCACACATTTGATAATACTCTTAAAATATTACATTTGGGAGACCGAGGAAATTTGATTAATAACCTTGAAAGTTTAGAAATCCTGAAAGATTCAAGAGATCCCAACACATTATCTCTGAACTCACAGATCCAATTTCAATCTTCATTGACTTTCTCTGTGGTTGTCTAATTTATTTTATATTCTTGTAATTTTTCTACTGAAACCTGTTCCACGTGCTCCATATTGTAATATAACCTCAATTTCTTAGAAGTTAATATTTCCACCACGTTCAAATGCAATTTCACCGCTATCACCATCTGCAGTTGAAATATAATTAACTCCACTATTGTAAAAAAGAAACCTGGTGCACACATACTTTAATTTTAATTTTATTTTACGTTAGTTCTCAGATAGTCCGTTAGAGGGCACTATTTTTAATCTATTTTTTAAAAATATTTATCCCCTATTAAATTTTTAACTATTGTAGTGTATGTATGTGTTTAATAGAACAAGCACGTTAAATTTTAGAAAATTTTTATTAAAAGTTATTTAGATACCAAAAATTTTATATCTTACATTTACTTATTATTTGACTATGTTGCAAAACTATTTTAATTTTAATTTGACTACCCTGGTTTTTTATTTATAAAAATGTAAGTATTATATAAAAATGAACCTCCTTTTTACACATTTCAATTATTTAAATTTTACATTATTCTATATTATAATTTTAAACTAACGTAATCCTGATCAATTTAAATAATTTCAATCTTTCTTGTACAAATTTTATTAAACATTTTTTACCAATAAGTTTTTACTAGTAAAAAATTTAAATAATTATCTTCTGTATTCCTGTATTTTAAGTTTTGTTAACTTATTAACATTTATTTATGTATGTATGTAACCACCATACTCATTTTCTATTGTAGTCCTGTGTCTGATGATGTGAAGTAATTACTTGTTCACGAAACCGGTCACATTAATAAAGGAATTTTATGAGAATTTTTCTATTTGATTTATCATACTTATTTTGTTTTTATTTGTATAATTTTTATTTTTTTCTTTGCAACACATCTGACATTTCTTTATCTCATCCTTCGTCAGTTGTAAATCCTTGTCTGCGTAAAAGTTTCCCCTAAATATTAACCAAAGTTTGTGTATTCCTACATGTCTAAAACGGTTACGTAAGTCAGAAATTAATTTGTCTTGTCACTATGGCATCAATCGCAAATAGTTCTGTCCCATTAATTGCTTTTATAATAAACTTACCTTTCACTTTGAAACCCTATACGTACTCTGCTGTTCAATGATTGTTTTCAGATCTGTTAAATTGTTTTGACTAATGATAATTTGATTTTCAGAGTATATGCCGTGCATGTTCGTCATCTGATTAAGTGCTATAGTGAAATTATTGACTTTTCTATTGGAAGTGAGTTAGAAATGGATAATGCGTCTGCAGATATATTCTGAAAACCTGGACGATATTCTATTGAAAAGGACTATTCTTTTATCAGCAATGACTAACGACATATCCTATTATTACCGAAACGATTTGACATTAGGAAAGAAAGTGCTGCATGGTTTGTCTCAAGTAAGAACCGATTAGCAGTAAGGTAAACTCTCAGGGTTGATATTCCAAAAATTACACTAGCCATTTCTTTTTCGTTGATAGAATATTTTTTCTCATACGGTTTTAATATTCGTTATATGAAACAAATTGGCACTCTTTACCATCTTGAATTTTGTACCAATTCAGCAGCAATCGCATACTCAAATGGATCTGTCCTAAGAATGAAAGGTAGAGAAAAGTCTGGACTCTATAGCAGCAAGTTGTCGTGGAAACTCTGTTTTAACGTTTGTTCCACGACCATCTCACATCTTTTCGAAGGAGTTCTATCAATAGAACTTCCATTTCCATCTCCACTAATTTTGGAATAAACTTTTATAGTAATTTAACGTTCCTAGAAAACCTTCTAGCCTCCTTAAGTTTTAGGCCGTTTATAATTTTTAATAGTGCTAAGTCATTTCTTTTCAATACTTTTTTCCTGTTGCCATATTTAACCCAAGTACTTCACACAAGAAATAAAAAACTGAAATTTTTCAATGTATAATTTTAAACCTGCCTTATCATATCATAGTATTGAGGACGCAATTGGAGAAGATCCCGCAAAGTTTTGGTCATTTCTTAATGTCAAAAGGGGTAAGTCAAGGATACCTGGAATTCTCTACTACAATGACAAAGCTTTCGAAACTCCTCAATCCATCGTTGACGGTTTTTCAAACTATTTTTCGGACGTTTATATCAATTCAAACCCCAACAATAATAAAGAGAATATATTGCTAAACTTTTTAATTTGCAATATATAACGGAGGACGATATACTTAAAGGCATAAAAAAACTAAAAAACAAAATGACAGCCGGCCTTGATAAAGTTCCTAGTTTTTTAATCAAAGATTGTGCTACAGCGTTTGTTCAACCCTTGCTTTTTTTACTTAATCTCTCATTAACTACGTGTAAATATCCAGATATATGGAAAATTGCAAAAATATGTCCCATACTCAAATCCGGTGATTCTTCTTATTTAAATAATTATAGACCAATAGCAATATTATGTAACTTTGGGAAATTGTTAGAGATTATTCTGTATGAATACATTTACTGGTCTGTTAAAAATACAATATCGCCGTCTCAACATGGTTTCATGGAGAAGAGATCTACAATTACCAATCTAGCCTCGGTATCTCAGTATATATCAGAATCCTTAGATTCACAAGGTCAAGTTGATGTTATATACATAGACATACAGAAGGCATTTGATCAAATAGATCACTTTTTATTACTATCAAAGCTGAGAGGAATTGGTTTCTCTGACTCTTTAATTTGTTTATTTGAGTCCTATTTAATTGGGAGACATCAATTTGTTAAATATGGAGGCTATCGTTCTCAATCATATACAGCAGTATCGGGAGTTCCGCAAGGATCAAATTTAGGACCCCTTTTATTTCTTATTTTTATTAACGACCTAACAGCTAATATTAATTCTCACCACCTACTATTTGCTGATGATCTCAAAATTTTCCTAGAGATAAGTTCTATAGAGGATTGCATCTTACTGCAAAATGAAGTTATTTAAAATTTCTAGCTGCAGTTAACTTTCAATATAGAATAGATAATAACATTTTAGATCGTTGTGTGAATTATAAGGATCTGGGAATTATTTTTGACCCAAAACTTACTTTCAACAATCATATCGATGAAATGGTCAATTCGGCATCTAGAGCCTTAGGTTTTTTAGTAAGAAATTGGGGCGGTTTTGTGAATATTGACACCTTGAAACTGTTATACATATCATTTATAAGAAGTAAATTGGAGTATGGCTGTATTATTTGGTTTCCCATATATCAAAATTCATTGTCACGCATTGAATCAGTTCAACGCAAATGTCTGAAATTTATGTTTTTCAAATATAATGGATCTTATCCTCCCCGATGTACAGACAATATACTGCTTAATAAGTTTGACCTTAAATCTCTCAGATTCAGAAGAGATGTTGTCGTTTTATCCTTTCTTTATGAATTAATTAGTCACAATGTTGATTGTTCATTTCTTTTAAGTAAACTAAACCTATCATTCCCGAGATTAGAATCCCGTCAAAACAACCTCTTTTACTGCGATGCTCCTCGTACAAACCTTATGATAAAGTCACCAATCTTTAATATGTGTAAAACTTTTAACACCATTTCATCTTTATGTGATGTCAACTATTATAATTTAGCTAAAATAATTCATATTTATGAAGAAAACTGTGCTTATTAAATTAGATTATTTCATAACACTATAATCTAGTTTACTCTTATGTATGAGTTTTCTTGTAAACTCTTAATGTATTGTTAATGACTATGTGTATTGCAAATTTGTGGATTTTATATCACAGTATACTTAGTTTTAAGCTTTTCCTGTAATTGGGTGCTTTAACCTGTAGGAAATAAATTACTTTTTTTTTTTTTTTTTTTTTTTCGGTTTCCCGATGCCGGTCAGTCCTCTCGTGGCCTCCGACGCCTCACGGGAGTCGCGCCGGCGCATCAACTACAGCCACTCCCCGCATCCCGCAGGGTTGGTGACTGTAGAATCGTGTGCCATAAGCAGACGGAGAGAACCCAGAATGACCGCCTTCTGCATTTGACCTGCCAGCCACTCGGCTGGTTTTTGGCAGGCCGGTATGATCTTCAGTTCCGAGAGCAGCATAGGCTTTATCCCTCCGAGTACACCGATAATAAGGACGACCATTTTGACCGAGTAGCCTGGGTACAGCACTTGGAGCTCGTACCGTAGATCGCGATATTTGGTCCGTTTCTCCTCCTCCTTCAAGGTGATGTTTTTCTCAGCAGGTGCCGAGAACTCGATAACATACATCACCTTGAGTTGATGGTCGAGGAGGACTATGTCAGGCTTGTTGGCTTGGATTAGCCTGACAGTCGGGAACGAGTAGTTCCAGTAAATCCGGCATTTCTCGTTCTCGACAACGGACTCAATATCTCCGGGGACGTAAGGCAGCACTGGTGTCTGGTCTACCCCGTACGAGTGCCTTAGATGGTAGTATAGCACTCGTAAAGCCGCGTTATGTCGGTGGATGTAGACCGAAATCGCATATATGGGGCATGCAGAAAGTAAGTGCATGAGCGATTCCGGCGCCTGATGGCAGGTCCTGCAGTTGATATCAGGAACCTCTACACGCCACACGCGGCTACGGTAGACCAAGGTGTTGATAACACCATCTTGGCAGGCCATAATGAATCCCTCGGTCTCCGACTTAAGCCCTGCTGACCTTAGAAAGGCGAAGGTCAGCCTGGTCGATAAACCCAGTGTTTCTATGTTCTTATAGAAGACACTATGCTGGGGTTTATCGACGTGCTGCCGAAACAGATTTTCCTGTTCGGCAGCTCTAATTCGGGCTTTCAAACGATTTGGCTGAAGTTCGGTGACTGACTCACCATCAGCACCTCGCCGGCCTCCTCGCCTGATGTCAAATGCGAAACCGAGTTCATCTGCGGCTTTTTTTTGTTGCCTTGAACAATCCTGCTCCCACTCCTACAGTTTCGTGATGTTTTACGAACCGCAAGAGGGGATCTGAGCTCCTGAGTATGTTACATGCCATACTCAGTACTACTCTGCCATGCGTACACTCCAAGCTCAAGAGTCCTCGGCCCCCCCGTTGACGTGGGAGGTGCACACGAGGAACGGACGATCTAGGATGAATACTTCTGTGAATATTCATCATCTTGCGGGTATCTCTGTCTAATTGACGGAGCTCATCTACCCTCCACTTTACTACTCCGAAGGAGTAGAGCAGAATCGGAACGGCAAGCATATTAGTTGCAGACACCTTGTTCTTCCCTGAAACTTCGGAAGACCAAATCTTTCGGAGGCGGTGTCTGTACTTGCCGCGGAGAGAATCTTTTATTTGTGATACATCCTGGATGTGCCTTTGTTGCACACCCAGATATGTATAGGTCTCTCCGGCATCCAGATGTCTTAGGATGCTTCCGTCTGCGAGCTGCGCATCTTCAGGGAATTCCCCGCATCGTCCTCTTTTGAGGTGGACGACTGCACATTTGTCCAACCCGAACTCCATACCAATTGCCCGCGTATATTCTTCGACCACCCTATGAGCGTTTTGTAATTCGCGCTCTCCGGAGGCATAAAGTTTAAGGTCATCCATATAAAATAGATGGGTGACCTTATGCCTCCGGTCGCTGGGTGGCCCACATTGATATCCGCGGGTTTGGCGGAGCCCAACAGACAACGGCAGCAGTGAGATGCAGAAGAGGAGAGGTCTCAGGGAGTCACCCAGGAAAACTCCTCTCCTAAATGCCACCTGCCCTGTCGTGACCCGCTGTGCACCTGATGTTATGGTGAAGCGGGTCTTCCAGAGCGGCAGCAGCTGTTCTATGCATCTCACTAGTGGTGCTGGTACCGCAAGACATTCGAGCAAGTACAACAATAGCTCATGCGATGTTGTATCAAATGCCTTGCGGTAATCAATCCAGGCCATCGATAGATTCCGCTTGTATTGCACAGAATCCTGTGCAATACAGCGGTCTATCAGCAGGCTGTCCTTGCAACCTGCCATGCCCTTCTTGGCACCACGCTGTGCGTGTATCTGCTGGAAGACCGGATCAACAGATCTCAGCGTCCTAGCATACAAGATACGTGTAAATATCTTGTAGCAGGAGTTAAGGCATGTGATCGGCCTATAATTCCTCGGGTCGGAAAGATACCCCTTTTTGGGGATTAGCACAGTACGTCCCTCGACGAACCAGTCCGGAATCTGCTGCCCCTCGTTCAACCATGAGTTGAAAACTCGCGCCAGACGGCGGTGAGTGGAAGGAAATTTCTTCCATCACCAGTTGTTAATGCCGTCTGGGCCCGGGGCAGCGAAGTTCTTGGTACCAACAAGTGCTTGTTGGACTTCCTCCGTACTGATTGCCGGGCACACTTCTTCTGGCTCTTCAAGATGTCTGTGACACAGAGCCTCGAAGTGTGCAATTGATGGAGTGTCGCTATTGAATGGACGCGGCATTTCGTAGATTCCCGTCCAGAAGATTTCGACATCTTCTACAGTCGGCGGATTCTCGACAACACGCTGTGGCTCTTGAAAGAGGCGGGAAGGATTCGTACGGAACAAATTGTTTTGTTCCATACTCCTCACCCGCTTCTTCAATGTTTTCTTTATCGCCATGAGCGCTCGGATCCTATCTAGACAGTGCTGCTTGATGGTAAGCATCACTGTCAGATTTAGAGTATGGTGTTGACGTCTTAATCCGGCAGCTATGCGCCGGATCCTGGGAGTAAAAACTTTACCAGTCGTCTTATATTCCACCACACTCTGGATCCGAGAAGCATGTTGTCTGGCCGACTGTATCTTGCCTTCGATTTTTTGTACACGCCGCTTGGCTTTCTCGACCCCGTGATTGGTTGACCTCTCACGGGGAACGAGTTGCTTCGCGGCGTTGTACACGGCGCAGTTGATTTGCCAGATGTCTACATCTTCCGGAATTTCCTCATCGATGACCGCGTCCATTCTAGCCAGGTCTTGTGGCTTTAGGTTAGCCCTGGTGTTAAGGCTAACCCTCGTCCTTAAGTCTACACCGGTGAACTCTAAAGGATGTTCCCCATCAGCTGGTAATTGCCGCGGTGGGATTGCGGCTGGCAGTTCTTCCAGCTGGCGGGGTGCCCTTACGTAACCCGTCCTGAGCAGAAAGGATACTTGATCTCTCAGATGTTGTTGAGAGAAGGCGCGATGCTCTGGATGCATTTCGCACCAAAGTGCATGCATTCGCGCCATGTATCCCCTTCGCTCAGGTTCGCTACTCTCGCGGCAGGTCAGCAAGTCATCCCGAAGTTCCCTCGTCCACTTAAAGCGTCCATGTGCAATAGCATTGTCGTCATCGTCAGGACCGTCCGGTAAGGCCCCTCCCATCTGTCCTTGACCTCTATCCGATTGAGGTCGATTGTGAGGGGCCCTTCTTAGGTTATATGGAACCCGAGCTGTAAGAGTACCAGGGTGGTTAGCCCTGGTACTCCCGGCCGGCATTAGTCAGGCAGAGTTGCCTCTGCCTGTCCAGGGTGCACCAACGTGGAGGTTGCCGGTCCTTTGCACCCCTCACCATTTTTTGCACCCCTATTATTATTATTATTATTATTATTATCAATAGCATTTAATTTTATATTAACATGTTTTTTATGTTCATTTTCAGAGAAAATAAGGATGACATCGATGTAATGGATAAAAAACGCTTCATGTTTATCAAGTATATTTTGCATAGCTCGTTCCAAAGCTGAAGAAGTCATGTCGATATTAGCAGTATTTGACTTTATCTAAATTCAATTGTATTTCCGTTTGAACGGTGGAATCTTGATTTCTCTAAGATGTGTGCTGCTGCTTATTATGCTTATGAAAATTTTCAAAACAGCTGCTATGGCAAGGAAATAAATGAACCAATGATAAACTTCTTAAATAATCCATTATTTGTGATTGATTGCTTCCATCAACCTGATGCTGTGGAATCGTCCACTGTGGACATTAAACTAGAATTTGAAACACGCAAGAACAAATTTCCCAAAAAACAAATAGATAGATAGATAGATATATTTTATTCATGTTTTTACATGATAGTGTTTATACATACGTCAATTTAAAGAAAATTTGTAAAATACGATGTCATATTTAAATATATGTACCTACACGCATACAATACTTATATAATAGTGTTTTAGAATGAAATATTAAAGTATATGCATTGATTCTGCATAATTCATGTTTGAGTTATAATGTATATTTAATAACAGATACATCTATCTGTTATTAAATATGATTTGAACGAAATGACTATAGCAGTACACTTTGACCTCTGGAGTAAAAAATACACACATTTATTTAAAACAAAAACATGTATTAGTATTTGAAATATAACAAAAAATAATATTTACATTAGATTTAAACAATAAATTCATATCTATTTCTTCATTGCATCTCCTTGTCTTTATTCTCCAATTCATGCAACTTATATTTTTGCATAATTTCATTTGGCAGAAATTCAAACAGTATTTATTTAAAAAACACTTCAAATCGGCATTTATCATCTCCACGCAGAATTCCCAATTCCCAATTCCAAGTTTAAAATATCAGAAATATTAAAGACAAATAATTATACCTTCTTCATATGAGGATATAATTTCCTATAGAAGCTAAACTTCCTCTTCATTGCAACATATCAGGAGATAATAATTATTATTAAAACAATTGTATCTCACAGTAAAATGTTGACTGTCTAATTTAATTAATAACTGTTCTGTGGCAAAACTTAGGTCTTTTACATATAATTACTTTTAGTACACATATTCCTAAAATGTTATTTATTTTATTATCAACACTAAACTTGTCACAATTCGAGTGCTAATTAGCTCGCTAACAAAAAAACAAAAACTATCTTGCAATCTGTTTCTACATTTTTATAAATAACGGCTCAAGGCCTAAATATAATATAAGTACCTTTACTATTCGCGACTATCGTATTACAACTTGCTGAAAAATCTGCAAGTATAAGAGCATCGTTATATCCTGTTTCTTGACTATTCTTTTTCTAATAATTTGATTTATTGCCATATTCTTTCTTTTTTACTTATATGTAATCATTGTCTTTTAAAAATTTACTACTCACCTCTGTAAAATAATAAAGGCTTCACACAAAATCGCAGAAAATAATGACGTTAAACAGCAAATCATAATTATTTACCTGTTTAATATTTATTAATTAAATGATTAAAGAAATACATAATTAAAGTAGGTAGTTAAGAAATCATTTTTAATTTTTTTCTATCTAAATTAATATACTAATGATAGTTTATTATACCTACCCCACAATGACAGATTGCTCTCATTTGTAAAATAATAAAATCCACACAAAACAGTTGTATAAAATATCAACGTCAAACAACAAATCAATATTATTAGTACACATTTAATATTTATTAATTAAATGATTAACGAAGTAAACACTAACATAGCAGTATTTAAGAAAACATTATTTACTTTTTTCCGTCTGACATAATAAGTGCACAATTGACAGCGAGTAAACCTTCCCCGCTACCAGGACAAGGAATGTGGTCCCAGCACCTACAATCATCATACTACGGCCCTTTTCCAAATAGGCACCATGCATATGTCCTGTATATGTACTGTACGTGTATAGTACGCAACAAGTGGAATAAAAAAATGTTCTCGTGGTGCTGTTTGGTTTAGTTCTCTTGTTAGATTATGTTAATACCTCGACTTCGAGACTAAAATTATGAAGTTGTTTCTTTCCATTAGTTTTAATTAAAATATTTTTATACTGTTTTTGTTACAAGTACAACGGTAATCTAATATTTTAATTAAAAGCCTACATTATCCAATTTAATTATAGTAAACTATATACGTTAAGATTTGTAAAAAATAGACTTTAGTTATTGAAGTACCTGCATTCTTTGTTTTGTTTACGAGCGAAACAACACGAAAATGTGAGGTTATGCTTTTATGTACTCCAAGTGTCCGGCAGATTTTATAGGTATAGTTCGAGGACATCAGTGCAGTTGTAGAACACGGGCACGTGATAATTGGAATGCAGTGGGGCTGATTCGTTTGTACATCTGCAGAGGTTGATGGTTTTGAATTACCTTGCGCGAGTTACACGTTGTATAATTACACATTTATGCTTACGTATGGAATTTGATACCTCTTTATCTATTTGCATTATTTTCAACTGTAGAACTTTATTACGATTGTAAGTTAGTTATTAAAACAGCATTGTATCGTACACTTGCGTTTTACTTTAACTCGTGTTAAATAAAAATATTTCTTTTTAAAAAATTAAATTTAAAGATCTATTTTATAACTGGCGCAGTCTTTCGAGTCGGACGGGTGGAGTGTATCAAGTGCATCGATTTTACATTCAGTTCAGTGATTACTGTGATTTGTGTATCGAGTGCATATCGATTTCACGTTCAGTTCAGTGATTAACCATCCGAAGACACCTTTTCGCTGCAAGAAACCGCTCAGAGCCTAGAAGACTCAAATCGTCATCTGGTTCAAAAGAAGACTAGGATAAAAATCTCCGAGGCTTCACCGTAGATTAAGAAAAAACAACATTTCACAACAAAATCATAAGGATTATTTCAAGATTTCAGCTACACCTCTACTTTAGTTATAAGAAAATTTACATAGGAAAAAGAAGTGGATATGATAAAAATTTGGTGAGTAAAATTACTCAAATTTATTTCCAAAAAAATTATTTTTTCAATAACCTCTCCGCTTACATAAGCCCTTACATATTCTATAATCAGTGGCATAGCTTTAAAATAAAGTTATTTCCCATTGCACCGAATAATAATTATAAATTATATTTAAACTTATGACAGACATTGATCAAATAACGGACATATTAAACAGCACTATATTATCGACGGGAAACACCGAAAATATCCAACAAAAACGAATCATGGCAACATTTAGAGATCACATCGACTCTGTTCCAACTTTTAATGGTGATCAACGAACTGTAGGCATTTTTGTAACGACAGCTCAAGCAACAATTGACCGATTGAAAAAACCAACTGATGAAGTTTTCAATGCCACCTTATTTCAAGCAATTAAAAATAAACTCGTCGGCCCAGCTCAAGCAATAATAGCAACAAATCCAATCATCACATGGGAGCAAATTAAAGAAGAAATAAGAAGAAGATTTGGAGATCAACGTACAGAAAATACTCTTACAACAGAACTATTAACTTTGACTCAACAACGCAATGAAAAACCTCTAGAATTTGGGGAAAGATGTAAAGATCTTAGAGATTTAATTATCTCAAAAATCGCAATCACAGAAGTACCAGCCATTTTAATATATAAAACCACAATGTTTAGTGATATTGCATTACAAACATTTCTCAAAGGAATACATCCCGAGTTAAGTCGAATACTCAGGTGCAAGTCTCCAACAACCCTTGAAGAAGCACTCCGAATGACTATGGAGGAAGAAAACTATTATTATGTAAGAAATCACTTTACATCAATGAATAGTAATGCACAGAAAAATAATCAAAAACCCATAGCAAGACATCCTCAAGTTAATAGAAATCATTCTACAACGCAACCACCAACATATTCTAATTTTAATACATTTCAGCGACAACCAAATTATTTTCCAAATTATATGCAATCAAATCAGCCACAAAATTATTTTCCAAATTATTATCAATCAAACCAATCACAAAGGTTGCCTTGGAACTACAGATTTCCCAATCAATCGATAAATCATAATAATCAAAATTTCCAATCACAGTTTAATGCAAGAAATACTAATGTTTTTAAGCCAAATCCCAACAAAGTATTTCCGAAACCTACACCAATGGACACATCTTCAGGTAATACAAAAAAAATAAATCCTTCTTCGAATTTACGAAGACAATTTCAACCACGACCTACTTTTACGTCAGAAGAACTTTATTACCAAGAAAGCCAAAATTATCCAGAAGAAAATTATGAAAACGATATACCTGAAAATTATATGTGTTATTATGAAAATGAAAACCCTAATGAATACCAGGAAGATATATATGAAAATTTTGAAAAAGAATCGCAAGAAACGACTGTACAAGAAGTACAGATGGATTGAAATGAAAATTATCAAAATTTTCGGGAAGCCACAACCTCACAAATGCCAACGTAGAACTAAACAACATCGACAATAATAATAACCTTCCAGTTATTTTCATACCCGAATTAGAAACAAAGTTTCTAGTGGATACCGGATCAACTAAAACACTAATAAAACCAATTCTCGCACAAAATTACTACAAAAATTATATCGTGGAAACACCTTTTTTAATAAACACAGCACATCAACAAAGTCTACATAAACATAGTATTACTATACCTGTTTGGGATCTTTTTAATGTTGAAGGACAGCAAAAATTTCATTTATTCGATTTTAACCCTAAATATGATGGACTAATAGGAATTGATTTTCTACAAAAACTTCAAGCTAACATCGACCTTACGAAAAATGAATTAATTACGCCATATGCAAGAATACCATTGAAAAGCTTGCAAGATGGGACACCTGGTATACAAATGGAATATCAGTACAGAATTCCACCAAGATGTGAAAAATTAATAAAAATACCAACCGATATAAATACCGACAAAGGATATATAAACCATATGCAATTTAAAAATGGACTCGAAATTCCTTCTTGTCTTGTATCGTCAAAAAATTATGAATGCTTTACTACAATTTTAAATACCTCAAATCACAATTTAGATATACAATTTAAGGAACCATTCAATCTCTTAGAAATAGAAGAAAATATCGAAATAAACCATCAAGAAGAACCATGTCAGCCACCCACATATCATGATAACATTCCAAAACAAAATTTAAAAAATCTAAGGTTAGATCATACCAATCAGGAAGAATACGATGCAATAAGAAAACTCTGTTACGAATTTCGCGACATATTTCACTGTAAAGAAATACCATTAAGCTACACCGGAGAAATTAATCATGTTATAAGAACAACAGACGAAAAACCAATATACACAAAATCATATAGACTACCACCAATTCACAATGATGAAGTGAAAAAACAAATAAACAGTATGTTAGAACAAAATATAATTAGAGAGTCATTTCACCCTGGTCATCTCCAATATGGGTGGTACCCAAGAAACTAGATGCATCGAATGAGAGAAAATGGAGACTGGTTATTGATTACCGCAAGCTGAATGAGAAAACCATCGAAGACAAATTTCCAATTCCCAATATAGAAGATATTCTGGACAAATTGGGCAGAGCCAACTACTTTACGACACTCGACCTTGCGAGTGGATTTCATCAGATTTTAGTCGACCAAAATAGTATAGAGAAAACTGCCTTTTCAACACCTCAAGGACATTTCGAATTTTTAAGGATGCCGTTTGGCATACGAAATAGTCCAAGCACATTTCAACGTACAATGAATCATATACTACGAGGATTAACTGAACAACAATGTATGGTATATTTAGACGATATAATAATCTTCTCAACTTCATTGCAAGAACACATAGGACGCTTAAGAAAAGTATTCGAGAGAATAAGAGCTGCCAATCTCAAGGTACAACTAGATAAGTCTGAGTTTTTACGCACTGAAGTTAATTATTTAGGACACATTATAACGCCACAAGGAATAAAACCAAATAACGAAAAAATCAGAGTTATAGAAAAATACCCAATACCTAGTACCACAAAAGAAATAAAATCCTTTTTAGGGTTGCTAGGCTATTATAGAAAATTTATCAGAGACTTTGCAAAATTAACCAAACCGTTGACAAAGTGTTTAAAAAAAAGGAGCCAAAATTGAACATACTCAAGAATTTGTTACAGCTTTCAACAAATGTAAAAAAATTTTATGTCATGACCCAATACTTCAATTTCCTGATTTTAGTAAGGAATTTAACCTGACTACTGATGCTAGCAATATGGCACTTGGTGCCGTCCTAAGTCAGGGGGTGCCGCCAAATGACAAACCAGTGGCGTACGCTTCCAGAACCTTAAGTGACACCGAAACCAGGTACAGCACCGTGGAAAAAGAACTGTATTGCATACTTTGGGCCTGCAAGCACTTCCGCCCTTATTTATTTGGGAGAAGATTTAAAATTTACACCGACCATCGCCCATTGACTTGGTTGTTTTCACTTAAAGATCCGGCCAGTAAACTCGCACGTTGGAAAATTAAACTTCAAGAATACGATTTTGAAGTAATCTATAAAAAAGGATCACAAAACGTAATTGCAGATGCCCTATCACGAATAACCGTTCACCCAATGACCGTACAAAATACCAGCAAAGACACAGATGATGTATCAATAATATCACAAATCGATGATATTGATCTTGCCAATGCCTTACGAGATATTTCAGATATTACAGACAATCCCAATATTGAACTCGAAAATGAAGAAATCGATAGAATAATACAAGACCTAGAAAATATCACACAAACTGCACATACGACCGCTAATGATGAACCCACCAGAAGCATAGAAATTGTAGAAAGTATAATAAATTCGAAACCAAATCAAATAATTGTCACTACAGGATTTGGAAACAGAATTCGTACAAAAAGAAACAGGCTAGAGGGTAAAGACTTTATCGAAACACAAATTCCTAAAGATGAAAACTATAATATTATCCTAAACTTTCTTAAAGAGTACACAACAGGAAAGAAAACATACCATATGTGGTTTGACCAAGAAAAAATGTACCAAGACTTTACTAAAGTTTATGTCGACAATTTCTCAGACAGTGGATCTAAACTAGTTAGATGCACAAAAAAGGTAATAAATGTACCAATGGAAGATAGATTACAGGCTATTAGAAATTACCATGAAAGTAAAACGAACCATCGAGGCATTTCAGAAACATTAACAAGATTAAAAGATAAATATTATTGGCAAAACCTTCAAAATGATGTGACACGATATATAAATAACTGCAAAAAATGTCGTAGTAGCAAGTATGAAAGACATACACCTGCCATTAAAGATTTGTTGACACAAACATTTCTAAAACCTTTTCAAAATTTACACATAGACACCTTCGTAGTGGATGGCAATTCATATTTAACGATAATTGATTCATTCTCAAAATTAGCTCAGGCTTATAAAATATTAGGGAAAAATGGAACAGAAATAGCAGAAAAACTATTCGATTTCATTAAACACTATGGATCGCCCACGCAAATCACCTGTGATGGAGGTTCAGAATTTTCTAACTCAGTCGTAAAAGAATTCCTAGAAGCACATAAAATTAAAACACATGTAACGACTCCAAGACACCACGAATCGAATGCGTTGATTGAACGGCTGCACTCAACGTTGCTAGAACATTATAGATTATTAGATGGATCGGCAGATGACAGAATACAACAAGCCATTATTGCTTACAATAATACTATACATACATCAACGGGGTTAACACCTCTAGAAACAGTGCTAGGACACACCGCCTCAAGAAACCCTTTTGATATGCTGTACACAAAGCAATACTACCAAGATTTGGTGAACAAGCATGTTAAAACCATGGAAGAAGTTTATAATAAACTTCATGACAAATTACATCAAGAAAAAACAAAGAGAGTCCAAAAACAAAATAAGGAGGACACTGTGTTTAAAGTAGGCGACACGATATATACTCGGATTTATAATAGAAATAAAACGGTTAAACGTTTTACAGGACCTTGGAAAATAATAAAATTACTAGAACACAATAAATGTAAAATAGAACATTTAAAAAATAAAAAGAACAAAATAGTACATTTAGCTGATATTAGTCGTCCTGTTTCAGGATCGCCGCCATCACCATCAGCACAGTAACGGCTATAGTTGACATACAAGAAATTAAAGAAAATGTAGGATTATTACCGCTTAAAGTAGGAAACGCAAAAATAATTGAGAATAAATGGACGCTTACGCAAATATACAATTTATCGCTTATTTTAGAAGAATTCGAAAGATTAGTTGTTACTAAAAATCAGTTAGAATTAGCTTATAAAACATCCGATCAAAACTACAACGTAGAAACTCATAATTTCAGAACTGTAATAGAACATCAAATAAAAGAAGTGACTGAAATAATAGAAGAACTGATACCAACTGCATCTAGAAGTAAACGTGGATTAATAAATGCCCTGGGTAGTGCAATTAAATTAATAACTGGTAATCTGGACGCAGAAGATGCAAAACAATTTCACACAAAAATTGAAGAACTCAAGAAAAATCAAAGAAAAAATAATAAAGACCGAAAAAGAAGCCATCTCGCTTACCACAAGAGCACTAAACAATTTTAACAAAACTATCCATGGATTAATACACAATCAATATACATTAGAGCGAAAAATCAATCAAATTACAAAATATTTGAACGCAAAAAATTTTATGAGAGAGAAACTACATCATATGCATGTCACTCTTATAGAAATGATAAACTCTTTGAACGAAATGATACGGGTTTTAACAAATATACAAACAGCTGTATCATTCGCAAAATTAAATTTCATGCATTCGAACATTTTAACGCCCAAAGAACTTATGGATGAGTTAATCGAAATTAAACCAGAAATATATCCATATAAATTTCCACTGGAACCTCAACTCCAGAATATACCAACATTCGAAAATCTCATATCAATAAAAGCCTATTCTATTAAGACACAAATAATATTTTTAATAGAGGTACCGCTAGTTTCTGACACCCTGTATAACTTCGTAAGAATATATTCATTACCTATTCTCTTACCTAGTTCAAATATTTATCAACTTATCATCCCCACATATAATTCCCTCCTAATCTCCGAGCAATTTTACACAATACCAAAAAATTGTAAAATTATGGAGGACGAAAGTTACATATGTGAAAACAATAATTTACTCCCTAGTAATGAAGAATCGCCCTGTATAATCCAACTGTTAAATGCATACAGAAATATGACGTCCTGCAAGCCTACCAGATTTCAACTAACGAAGAACATCTTCACGAAGATCAACAAGAACACATGGATACTTGTTCTAATTAGCAATACAAAAATTCAGACTCATTGTTTAAATGATTTTAATAATCAGATTATTTAAGCCCAGATAGCACAAAAATATTCCAGTAATATTCTATGAATATGTAATTGGAAGATTGGATTATTCCATGGATAACATTTAAATATTCCAGATATTCTTGGAATATTCTTAGAATCAGAAAAGTACACTCCTCTCAATATTCCAGGAATATTCCCAGGGAATAATCCTGAATAATCAAGGAATATGACAGGATTATTCACGGAATATACATGGAATATAACAGGAATGACTCAAGATTATTCTCTATATATATCCTGAATAATCACGGAATATGATATGATTATTCAAGG
The DNA here is from genome assembly GCA_029963845.1 of Rhamnusium bicolor. Lineage (NCBI taxonomy): Eukaryota > Metazoa > Arthropoda > Insecta > Coleoptera > Cerambycidae > Rhamnusium > Rhamnusium bicolor. Next base: position 25,825 of record JANEYF010000943.1, read on the forward strand.
AGTATATATATATATATATATATATATATATTTTTTTTTATATATATATGCAGTGTGACCCCGGATTGATTTTACAAGAGGAAAAACTTTTATTTTTGATTTTACGACAAAAAGTTATTCTTGGCGAAAACGTCTGCTTAGTTAAAAAGCATGAATGGAATCGTCCAAAAAAGATAGAAAGAAAAGTTGTTTAGAATTATAAGATCATTTTATTTTCTAAAAATCATTTAGGAAAAATTAAAATTGCAAGAGAAAACAAGGTTATTTATTAAAGTGAATCAATAATAAATAACCTTGTTTTCTCTCGCAATTTTAATTATTTTCTAAATCATTTTTTGAAAATAAAATGACCTTATAATTCTAAACAACTTTCTTTCTATCTTTTTTGTTATAAAATGAAAAATAAGAGTACTTCGCTCGACATTTTGTAACTTTTCAAGTGTCTCGTATATCCTACATTAATTTTGACGATTCCATTCATATTTTTCAACTAAGCAGACGTTTTCATCAAGAATAACTTTTTGTCGTAAAATCAAAAATTTAAAAGTTTTTCCTCTTGTAAAATCCATCTGAGGACACACTTATATATATATATATATATATATATATATATATATATATATATATATATATATATATATATATATATATATATATATATATATATATAAACGAAGGCTCGGTAGTCACAACTTCCATCTTCTAATTTGCCAGAGTATAGACACCTGATGATGGTGGTGGATAGTAGTTTGGCAGAAACTTCGCGAGAATGGTTCACTTGCTACTCCAAAACATAATGATCCAACACCCCATAATTCAGTGCTACAAATTACAGCTACGGGAGCTATATGAGAAATAGTGGCATAGTTTTTTGCTCCTCAATTTCATCAGTCAATTTTCCGGATTACCACACCTAGAAAAATGTGTTAACCAGACTGGTCAGAATTAGTGTATTGTGTTTAATTTAAAAAAAAAGGAAACATTTGCTTTCCATTCCCACAAATAAATATTTAGCCTGGAGAAAGTTTTTGTATAATAAAAGAAACTTGGAGAGGCAAGGTCTTTCTTTCTTTACGTCATCTTTATCTACATACATATACTGAAAAAGCTGCAAAAGTTCTCTTAGTTTTCGTTTTTTCCATTAATTATGTTCTCCAACATTATTTACATTTTTCCTAATAAAATAATTACAAAAATGGAAAATAGAATTTAGTAAAAAAGAAAATAAAAATAGAATGTATTTTCAACAATATTTATTTTTTTAATATAAATAGTATTTAAGTATTTCATGACAAAACAAAATTTATATTCTCATCTCTCCTCCAAATCTGCAAAAAAAAAAAAAAATTTTTATAGCTACCGGTTTTTCAATAGTAAGTACTACTATTGTAATTATAGAAATATTGATAATAATAAAGCTTTATTTAGCAAACTACTAATTTAACATCAAAATTGACATATTAGTTGTTAAAATGTCATTTAAAAGTATAGAACATTTCAAATTAATGATTGACTAATTTAAAGAGCTCTATTCAGTCAGCAGAAAGTTGTTTTTGGATTTTTTTAAATAATATTGTCCGAATCAGGCTGTGGTGGTTGTTTCACTTCTGCTCTTATTTTTTGCTTACTCAGCATATCACAACTATGCAACAACCAGCAACAAACAGAAGTATAAAATGAAGCCCTATTATCAAGCTGCAGTAACTATATGTTTAAAAATTAATTCAATTCAGAAAAAAAATTGTGTAAGTATTTATGGAGAACTTCACTCATTATTTTACACTTGTCAATTAATCGATTGCCACTTACTGCGCAGTTAGAGTTACTCCTTGACGACTGCGCATCTCTTTTGCTATGAGTCACATAAAAAAACAGATGGATTCAAATCTAGATTTGGCAGTAGTTTTTGAATTAAATTTTTTCAGTTAAAAAAATATGTAAAAGCATATGGAATTATCAATATTTTAATTCTAAACTCTACACTGCAATCCCCCAAAACTATACAATGGTACCAAATTTCTTACATGATTGAAAATTGTTAAAATCATTTAGCATTGTCAATTTTTTTTTTGAAAAATTTTAAATAGACTCATTTCAATGGTGTGAGAAATATTTGGGTTCCCATTTGAGAAAAAAATTGGCTTGGGTTCATTAGAACCTTAAAGATACAATGTATATTGTACAGGATGGACCAAATTCAAAGCAATGGTACAAACCGAGATCATCTATCTTTTTCCACTTCCGAGGTACTTTTGGTTGACTCCTGTTATCTGAATTACTAAGTGGCAGATCATGACACAAAAAAAAAACATTCTTAAGGCACTCTTTTAGTAGAATCCACTGACGAAAAAAATGTTCATGCTTCAGTTTTATTTAGTTGTATTATGTATGTATGTAAGTTGGTTAATTTTTAGAAAATTAACCCCAAGTCCCATTGAATTTAGTCTGTACACATTCGAAGTCTTGTACATCTCATTATTTTCATGTGCTTAGCAAAAAAATCTCTGCAATATTTTTCTCTCAGATTGTTATATAATATCGTTTACCTAAAAACACAAAATTTTGCATGGCTCTAAGCTCACTTTATATGACACAGATGGCCCATTTCAATAGGGAGTATTCACTGTGGTATTTTACATATCCAATAAATTTGAAATCAAAATTTTGAGCCTAAGTTGAAGTGTTTACAAGAAATGGTCGACAGACATACACACATACAAGCTTTCTTCAATATTTGAATTGAAGTTAAGCAACAGATCTGTACAAAAATTTTTTCCAGCAATAATATTATACCTATTTGATTATATCAAATAGGTATAATAATAAAAATGAAACTAAACATAAATTAAAATTTAAATACCTACCTGACACCTCTTTTCTTTCTTTCGATTGCTTTACTAAGCCAAATAGCTATAGCTGCTTCTACATCTTTTATTGTTGTTTGTTTTTCATCAATCGTTTCCACAACTTCTGTGAAAACAAACAAGTATTTGAAAATAGACTCAAAACAGGTGACCTATCTAATCGATACATTGGACAAATTCAAAATAGATTGCTTAGAGAAAGTTTACAATAGGAAAATTTTTTTTAGTCATCAGTTATTTTAAAAATAGGCAAAAACTATTAGGTGTTGCTGATTTTTAACTTTATAAACATAATTATTGCCAATTAACTTTATATAAAAGTTGAAAGTATTTTCTTGGGTTTGTCGGCATAATAAATAAATAAATATATAAAATAATTTATAGCTCTCTGATGATGGTTATTAAACCTAAACGTACGTAAAAAATTAAAAATTCTTATTTATTATGACCGATAAACCCAAGAAAATATTTTAAACTATTTACTGCCTTTATATATATATTTATATATTACATATAAAAGAGTATTTTAAATATAATGATTTTAATTCATGTGCACTTTTCGATAATTTGATTTTATTGCTTTTACCTACTACGACTTGAGCCAGTTTTAGTTTTGAAAAATCTTTTTTTCCTTTATGCCCCCTATAAGAATATTTTCCTGCTAGTTCATCAGTTATCAATGTATTTAAAATTCTTCTAACTGTGTCTTTATAACCAGCACCACCTAATCTTGAAAGCTTCTTAACCTGAAATTTGATAGAAAATTGTAGATGTTGGCTTATAGGGTATTCAATTTATTAAAATTTCAATATCTTCAGATAGACTTAATTGTAAATTTACAATATAGTACATAGTAAAAATTGTTACCTTGCGTGTGATATTTTATTTGTTATTCATTTGTACATATTTTTTAATAAAAATTATTTCCTGCACCTAATTCAATAAATGCTATGCCTTCTACTTCGACAGAAACTACAGATGTTTGTCCAATCGCAAGTGAATCCACATCGTATGAGAAATTCAATATTAGCGGGAACCATAATTGTACGTTTATTTTTAATATGAATGACACAAATAAAATACTATTTTCAAATGTCAGCACTACCAGAGACAACCCTCTGGCACTAGTAACTTGTAAAATTGACAACTAACCTGTACATATTTTACAAGTTAGTAGCTAGTTAAGAGTGACTTTCCATGTTTATATATTGTTTTAATTAAGATCGTTTTACAAATTAGTAACAAATAATAATAGTTTACTGTTTTGATTTTCCCCTTGCATGTGCTGGCAATGGATTTGTTTTGTTTACTTACTTGTGAAAAGATAAACAATCTCCTGGTTTTCCTCTTCGACCGCACTACGCACACTTATTAGTCATTGTCTATTATAAATATGTAATAATTCAGTTTGTAAAGCTAAAACCAGCCGCAAAACACCACTTAAAACACAAAAATACTCGCAAAAACACCAATTACCAACAAACCACTTGTAAAACAATATGGCCGAGCTTGGATTTTTACAAGCGTCTAGGCAGACCAATTCTACTTGGCTCCAGAGCTTCCCGCATGCGCTTTACGCTGTACTCTCAAAAGTGAGACAGACAACGAAACAGTGTATTAAATGCTTTTTGAATCATTTTTTCCCCAAGGAACTCGTTAGGCGATAGAGAAGATGCTCGCCTAGCACGCGGTGGGTCCAGGGTTCGAATCACAGACTTGTTATTTTTTTTTTAAATAAGTATTTTTTAGTTCGTTAGTAAGATTTTCCTTGCCCTTTATTATAGTTTGTTTATTTTCCTTGCCCTTTATTATAGTCTGTCGCCTTAAAACCACATAAAGAACATTTAGCAAATAATATCGTATCAAAGCATGTTTCTTTTTGAATTCTTAAAAAAACACTTGAATAATAAATTAATAACTATAATGTATGTATATCTACAAACATTCCAAATGACTTTCATATAATAATAAAATGCAATCTGCCCGCCTGAATATTTCAGGAATATTACTGAAGAGAATATTCCAGAAGAAATGTTACTGTATTATTTGCTATGAATATTCCTTGAATATTTTATTCAAAATATGACAGGAATATTCTCGCAGATATATATATTCCTGGAATATGACTAGAATATTTAAATTTAAATATTCCATTTGGGAGGTTGTAAGAATAATCCTAGGTTATCTTGTGCTATCTGGGAGGAACATTTATTATCACTATATCAGATAATTGTTATTTGCAATTTAATAATATCACTCTAAAAAAATCAAGACTCCTTAAATAAAGTCAAATTATTAGACATTCCAACTTTTGATTTCAAAACAAACTTGAAAACTAGTAAAGCCCTTCAGGCAGTCAGTTTAGAAAATGTTTTATTAGACAACAATCAAGACGTCAAGAGAAGCCTAATGAAACTTGAAGAGGACCTATCGGAATATGAAGATTTGCCCATTTTCCATGGACCTAACATTTGGACAATTGTATTATATACTGTAATTTTTGCAATGTGTCTATTTTTTGGTTACAGGCTTTATTTAAAACGTAGATCAGCCAAAGACAGAAGAACTGCCACGAACACCCCAGACCTGGCAGAGCAACCCCCAAACAACTTGAATCTACCCTAGGTTCCACTCAAGGGATGGTGGAGTTACACGTTGTATAATTACACATTTATGCTTACGTATGGAATTTGATACCTCTTTATCTATTTGCATTATTTTCAACTGTAGAACTTTATTACGATTGTAAGTTAGTTATTAAAACAGCATTGTATCGTACACTTGCGTTTTACTTTAACTCGTGTTAAATAAAAATATTTCTTTTTTAAAAAATTAAATTTAAAGATCTATTTTATAACTCGCGTCGCAGGTTTACATTTTTTTGTTGGTGGGCCATCATCTTTAAACTTTTTACAAGAACGCATCTGATGGCATCGCATATTATCACGACGCGTAAAACTAGTACCTCAAGCACTACAGTTATACATTGTGACTGCCTTCTAAGAGAATTAGTTCAAGAATGAATTTTCATCCACTCTCCTCCTTCGGATATAATAACACTGTGAACACAACCTTCAAAACCACACGTTAAGAGTGCGGGCGCAACGGTCTTGAAACATACGCTCGTATACGTGTATGCTTAAAGACGGAGGAGAGGGCTGGTATAAATCAACTACTTTCCTCGGCTTAAGAATACATCAAAAATATATGGTCGTCTTCCATTTGATGTATATTATTAATTAAAAATTAAATTAGCCTGCCGAATGTGATTAGTCACTCTTTTTCTGAACGATTTTTAGAGGGTGATCCGCTCGCCTAATAGATAAATCTAAGTAAACCGAGAATCATCTGCTGGCTACCAGATGAGAGATATTGCATGTTTCATTTTACTTTTTTTTAATTATATATATTTTACATTTAGGTTTAAGTTATTGACAGTATTTGTTAGCATAAAATTAATAATATCTAAACGCGTCTATCTCGGCCAGTAATAAATTGTACACACATAGTTTTATTTACAGGTGCCAGGTTGTTTTGTGAGCTATACGTGCGCACGTACAGTACTTTGAGTTAGTCGTAAATGTACACTGTAAGTACAAAGCCTGGCCTGGTGTTAAAAGTGAACAGGAGTGCATATTTATTGTCTGGACATGACTTTTAGGGCATATCTGTTTACAGTTGTCTGTCAATACTTAATCAATAAATAAACGTAGTAAAATTTTATAAGAGCAGTACTTATTGAAGCCTAGGTGATTTACGTATCTGTGTTTGTATTAGATCTTTTTTTTTTTGGTATTCACTTGTTTGCTTGCTTCCCACTTAGAACTTAAATATAATTTTATTTTTTTATTTTGTGGTGCGGATTCCTCGAGCAACAGGGACTTTTCTAGTTTAAAGTGGCGGAAATAAACGAGTGGCGCCCTTAAAATTTATTTAATCCCCCCACTCTTCAGCTGAGCTCGGGAGTTATTTGTTTTGTCGCGCTATCGCCGTAATCCGCAGCCAAATTAAATGGCGTAATAAGTAAAGCGCGTCGCAAATTATTAAAATGAAAAAACCAAAAATAAGGAAAAATGTATTAGAGGTTTTTCGTTTTAAATGAGACCCTGTATAAATAAATGAATATAAATAAATAAATAAACATAGAAGAAATTAGACGACTCCCGTATCTAATGCCGAACACAGAACCATGCCCACCGACATTGCCAGTGCCGTCGGTGGCGGGATTCATACCAACAGGACAATGGAAAGATTATCTATTCACACTTTCCATTGCGTACTCTAGCAAACTACTCCACCGAGTCGGTGCCTATATTAATGTCTATATAATTGTTTATTTGTTTTATTTTTTAATAGCATTATCTACATACATGCATACACATACGCACGCACACACGGTTTTACCTAAATATTTCAAACCTTTTTTGATATTCTAATCTGTGGTGTAGCGGGTCATACGATTATTACGAAACAAATATGGCACGCCACCAACCAAAATTAAAATCTTACTCTCATTATAGTATTAGTTGTTTATATTTAATTTCCACGTTTGATATCTGAGGAATGGTTCAACTGTTTTTCATAAAATTTGCAATGTGAGTTACTGTTTGAAAGTGACGTTTGATAACATGTTTATAAAGGTCCGTTTCAATGGAGAAAGAGCATAGGAATAGCAAGGGATAAACACTGTATCTTTGTAGAAGTTAATATTAGAAACATTTCGTTTTACTGCTTTCCATTATTGATTCTGAAGAACCTACCTTATCAATTTATATGTATACATATATATTCCGGAATAGGTGTAAGTATTGATAGGTAGAATCTTTCTCAAAAATTTTCCTTTTTCATAAAATTTTATAAAACAATTCTTCCCTGGGTAGTTACACCCTCCTAAAGAGTACATCAGAATCTCGTTCTAAATTCTTTTCTCGAGCTTGATTTAATTTAGATATGTAAAAATAAATGTGTATCTAATTATTCTGTAGATTTTTGTCGTAACTGATTAACAGTCCTTAGGAGACGAGGTATAAAATATAAGATGTGACATCTTATTTATATTTTTCAGTTTTGCAACCAACTTCTTCACCTTATGATATAACAAAGAAGGTGCTACAAGCAAATGAAGATTTATTTAATACAAATACCATGTTCCTAACTAATGAAAAATCAGTCAAAGTAAAATTTAGAGAGAAACTGATATCATTTGAACCTGACTTAACTGATGATGATGTTAATAGTATAGAAAGCGATCATGTAGAAGTGTTGGTGGACAATCGTCCATTGATTTTAGAATATGAAACAACGATAAATAATGATACAAATATTTTTAATAGCAAAGAGGCGCTAGAAGAAAAAGTAGAGGAGATTATTGAGGATATCGAAAGTGACTGTGATGTAGTAGGTATACAAAATATTGAACCTTACTATGTACCTGAAGAAAAAAGTAGTGTAGTAACAACTAAAGAAGGAAATAATGTAATAAATAATACAATGACGATAATATCGTCTCACAGAAAGAGTAAAAAGAAAAAAGCCTATCAGAAATAACACTACATTTTTAAACTCACGTGAAATTCATTGTAAGGATCACTGCATAGATAAAATAGATTTTGACTTATCAATGTCTATAAAAAAACTGGCTATACAAGAAAAAAGTCAGTTTACCACCGTTGCAATTACTACAGAGAAAGTGCTGCGATAAATCCATACAAAATTTACATAAAAATTTGCCGAATTATAATGGTTTACGATCTGAATATGGATTAAGTTCTAAACAACTAGAAAATCGAGAAAGGCAAAAGGAAATTAATAAATTAAGAGAACAAACGCATCGTCAACTAATTGAGCAATATAGAAATAGAAAGATTCATCAAAACGAGAAAGTGTTTTGTCAGTGGTTAAAAGATGTCTCTAAAAGAAAATCTGAAAAGAAATATTGTATGAAGCAAAAAGTGAAAAATGCTAAATATCCTGATCATCAAGTCAATCATGTCAGTCATGTGTCAAGTAAATATGGTGGTAAAATAAAAGAAAGACCTAAATCTGCCAATCAGTTTGTCCCAAAAATTAATATAAAGAAACCCAGAAGGCCGCATACAACTCATTCCTGTGTCTATATCGAAGTTCCAGAGAGCTTATTACAACAAGGTCTTAGTATTGGTGACTTTACCATTACCACTTCAAAATTGACAAAAAAAATCATATTTTAACTGAATTTTAAAAATGTTTGTAAATCTACGTATTAAAATAAATCGAAATACGATATATCGAAAAATACTTTTTTAGAAATACAGTTAAGCTAGGATACAAATCAACCTTAAATTATAATACACCCAACTACAAGATTTGTAATTAGTGAACTACTTATTGCATATGAATATACAGTGACTGCGAAATAAGTGTAAACCAATAAATTATATTAGGGCCGGTTTGTCCATCTGCCATCAAATCTATTTAATAAATAAGTTCCATGGAAACAATATTGATACAATTGTATCCAAGGATACGATTTACCATATTCTTTCCATCTTCTGTTAAATTTTTTGGTAAACAATTTCCTTGGATACAGTTTGTATTAATATCAATAATTGTTTATAATTTATTGATTTGTTTTCTTGGGTTAAGGTCTCTTGTTAAAGAACACTATATTTTAAAAAAACGACGTATCGGTGTTTTATTACACCTTTTTCGGGGCAATTAAATGTGAGTTTTCCGTGTTGAAAAATAAATGACTACTTACTAACAGGTGTTCTAGATACATGTTTTACGTAAGAAAATTCTTAATATTTCAATAAAGTCAAAGGATATTGTTGTTGCTAGACGGTTCGTTTGCAAAAAAAATATATCATCACTTTGCTCACTATGTTGTTTTTTTTTATTAAACAGCAAAGTGATGATAATATATCTTTATTGCAAATGAACCGTCTGACAACAATATTGTCCTTTGACTTTATTGAAACATTAAGAATTTTCTTACATAAAACATGTATCTAGACGCCTGTTCTAAGTAATTACTTATTTTTCAACACGGAAACTAACATTTAATTGCCCTAAAGGAGGTGTAATAAAACATATAAACGTCGGCTTTTTTAAAAATATAGTTTTCTTTAACAAGAGACCTAAACCCAAGAAAACAAATCGATAAATAAATTAACAGGTCGTAAAAGAATACACATTGTTTATAATAATGGCACTTATTTATCAAATAGATTAATGGGAGATGGAAAAACCAATCCTTACAACAATACAATTTTATTTGTAACTTAATGGTTAAAAGAATAAGAGAAATATCTAGGCGCTGGACAATTCCTGTGCGTCCAGGGTTAAGAGACAATAACAATCATTTGTACGGAATAATTAAAATACATACCTCGAGTGTCCTAACATTTCATGAAATCTCCTATACTGTGTTCAAGGCATTAGTATAGATTACAAGACTTGGGCCAGACAAGTTACATGAATCATATTGGGATATCTGGATCGTAAAATCCTGGCAGCCTTACACATATATTGTGTCCCGGATAGATGTAATAAGGAAAAATGTATACAAACCGTCACTAATAAACTACTTGTACCTTTATTAAAAATTCCATTAAAAAAAGTTGTTTAGAATGCAATTTGCCTCCTTACTAAACTTCAGAAATATAAATTTACTTTGTTGGAACTGCCCCTTTTTGCAGTAAATTAGTATATTATTTTGAATTTTTAAAGATTATTTTTGTAAGTTGAGAATCTCTGATATCACAAATCTTTTCTAAAATAAATTACTATTATGAATAACTTTTGTTCTTAATGTCTTATCTTATTTTCAACAATAAACTGACTACTAGTGAAAACAGTGGCAATTTATATTCCTAAAATTTATTAAGTAGACACAAATTGCATTCTAAACAACTTTTTTTTTATATAGTGAAAAATAAAGGTAGTTTATTAGTGACGATTTTTATAAATTGACCTATAAAACATCAGTGCAACTCACTTTTGATATATCATAGTTTTGCACCAAGTAGGACCCCGAAGTGCCATTCCAAAATTCGAAAATTTTTTGTCCATTACACTCTTATTACATCTACCCTGGGACACAGTGTATATACCGCTGGTTCTCATACAAGCAGTAAAACATTTTTACTTTTAACGCCAATATTACACAAAGCATTTACCACTATTTTCTCAACTATTCGCGCATTGGTTTGCAACACCCGTTTACTGTTTAGTACATATTAACAGTCGAGGTGTACTCTAAAAGCACTTAACATACGCATAATAATATTAATGATTTTATATTCGTTAAAATCTATGGCTCCTCAACACAAATCTACACATACTGATTTTTTGCATAGTCGGTAATATTGTGGACATAGTTTTTTATTTATATTTATTTTTTCCTCGCATCAGCCATCCTGCAACGTTTGTAGATAAACTGAATCTGAATAGGGAATATGATGGAATACATCTAGATCTCGCTGCGCATCCACAGCTACTCTCCTTTTTTATGGGAAAGACAAACCGATCAGAAAGTAGGTCCCGGAAATCACGGAAATTGTCCGGTGTCTAGATATATCTATCCAATATAAAATTACTACATGGAAGTATCACACTATTGCAAAAAGTAACTTTCAGAAAATTGTTGTATTCTGTAGGTCAGTGTTTTATAAATTGTGTTGCAATAAATTTTGGGTGCCTTGTGCATATATGTGCCTTGTAATGTTTGTCAAGTAGTATGTATATTTTATTTCCGTTGATTCTGTAAACTCCGTCGATATCAATATACATTGCAAAGTTTGTTGTGTATATATTTCTACATAGTTATAACTTATAACTTGGAAGAATGGTAGGTATACAGTAACAATAATAACCTTAACTTATAAGGTTAATATTGTTACTTCTTCCAAAATGTAATACAAAATCATATTTTTGCTTCCAAATTCATATTTGAACTCCCTTGTTTTTAATGTATTTTGTACTTATAGTATCCTATAATTTTGTTGACTCGTTTAATAATTGTCCTATACTTTGGTACTTATATGATTGTAATCTGTTTTTTTCTTTCAATTATTTTATATTTATTTTTTTTCTTATGTATAATTCCATTTAAATAATTTAAATTTAAAATAAAATATGTGAGTTGAACGCCTGTCATTTATTCTCACATGTTGGTAGTTGAGGCAGAGTTTGCCGATTCCTCTACATAGAGCACAATCAAAGATGATTTCTGAGTCGTTGTAGAATAACTCATAATATTCATGTAAGAAGCAGATCTTTCGCTGCCTCATAAAAGAATCATATAGACACTGGACAATTTCCGTATGTACAGGGCCGGCACATGGGGTAAGAGACAACAATCATTTGTATGGAACAATTAAAATACATACCTCAAATGTCTTAACATTTCATGAGACTTCGCCTGTACTGTGTTCCAGACATTAGTATTAATTGTTATTAACAGAATTTATTTTGTGTGGACAGCATTCAGGTTTGAACAATTTTGTCGATATATCACTGTAAATCTCGATACGCGCGGAAAATTTTAAAATCAAACTTTTTAGTTAACATAGTGTAGTTTATCTTTAACAGCAAAAATGTAAATGTATTGAACAAAACAATATGCACAAGTTGCAAAGAAGCATGCTATTCGCAGGTTGTCCAGATATGTTTCGTACTTTATTATTACGATGACCTTTTGATTCAACAGATGCCGTTTGGCGTCGTTAGTATTGTGAAACATTAATTTTCTGTTGCACACGGTACAGTGCATTGCAGATCCATCGACCCGAAAGTAATCACATCGAGGAACAATTTTCTGCAGTTCAACAACTGTCGACAAACACGAACAAAATTGCGACATAGTTGTTACTTTTATTTTTATCCTCGCGCCGTCTACACACTGCGACCATTGCAGGTAAACCGTGAATAGTAAATAAACACAGTCTAGATCTCGCTGAGTGTACGCTTACTGTGCTCATCTATAGGAGCTTAGACAGACCGGTTTGGAAGCCGGTTCAGGATTCACGAAAATTGTCCGGTGTCTAACTATAACAAATTTACGTGGCATATGCGCTGTCAGATGATTCGAGGATTTATTTATTTTACTCTTCATTTCACCGACTACACAACTTATGTATGTTGTTCCGTTTCCTTTTTAATGTTTAAAATACATTTTTGTACGACCGGTCTTAATTGGTCACTTTATATACTTGGTTTGTGGGATTATAGTACCCCTTTACAGCCCGCCTAGGGCATTTGCTTTATTTTTCATACAACATTTTCGACTTCTGAGACAACATATCCAGCGTCGCAGCTTCTGCTGCTTCAGTAATTTCTGGTGTGGTACAGAAAAATTAATTTTCATCTGTTTCCATTTCCAGTTCAATTGAAAAACAAAACATTTCGACAAAAGGATTGTAAAACGATTCTTGCCATAAAATTACAATATGGCCACCTTTATTTACGTTGTTGCCTGATTACTTGTATTTATTTTTAATACAAATTCAAAACAAAATTCCAACCTGTCAGTATGACAGTACGATTGTCATTTTTATGGAATGTCAAAATTGAACACATTGACAATAATTCTTATGTAGAATTTGCAAGATAACTGACATTATATATATATATATATATATACATATATATATATATATATATATATATATATATATATATATATATATATATTATATATATATATATATATATATATATATATATATATATATATATATATATATATATATATATATATATATATATATATATATATATATATATATATATATATATATATATATATATATATATATATATATGTTTTTTTTTCTACAATTCGTCAAAAATTTGTAGTTTTCAATGATTACAACTTTAATTTTAACCTCACCTTCGTAAGTACTTTTCATTTTTTTCATAACTTAGTTTAATTAATTATAATTTATTGTAGAGTTCCTGATGAAGAGACAATAAAAGTTTCGATAGCTTAAACAGAAAAGAGTTTTACTTTTATTACCTGTCACATGACTGCAATCCCCATTTAAAAATTAAAAATATTTGTTTTTAACATAGACAGTCGTCTAATTTCCCTCTCTGAACATTGTTACGACCATTGGTGTCGTTTTAAAAGTAGTGGACTGTATATTAATTGAACTAACTTGAAATATTTATTTTCTTAATTTACATTATTTAATTTATATGTATACTCTTGAGTATCTTTCTTAATACTAACTAAACTGTCCCTTAAAACTACCTGACCACCCTCACTGACCCTGCCGGTCATATGGTTCTTCTCTCACTTTATCCTAGACAGGACCGTATCCTAAATTACTACAAAGCACAAACATTCTAAATTAACATAAATGATCAAGGCGCCTTGGTGGCTTAACAAATATACAATCGATTAGCACTGTGAAAAAATTTTTTTGACAAAAAAAAATTTGAATTTCTGATAATTTTTCGTCCTCCAGCAACTGGCATTTTGATGGTCACTGGATACCTAAACGCCGTCCACAGAAATGACGTAACTGAAGGCAGTGTTACCAGTTCCTCATAATTCTATTTTAAATTAGTACACAACTGGTAATATGTGGTTTGAATTAAATTCTAAAAATGAAACAGAATTGAAAATATTCATTTTATAAAGAAGCATCTTTTTTTAACGAACGGAAGAGCAGATTTGTTTACTTAATACGTGGATAGCATAGAACATCAGCTGGCCGCAAGGTCGATTAACTTCTGTTCCGTGAATCTATGGAAGTCTAAGTCTTAAATTATTAATTGCCGTCTCATCTACAATAGAATTATTTTTTTTGCCCAGTTTAGTAAAATGTTAGTAAAATCAATAATATATTCTGATAATAAAAACTTACACTCTTTTTATAAATAAATTAAACCATAAAAAAATTCTAATACTGAAATAAATAAAAAAAAATTGGCATTCTGTACGTACCAAACTGAAAAAAAATTCTCTTCTACATCTAAATAAACCGCACACCCTGATACACAGCAAAAATAAATCACTAATAATAATCAAAAATTAAAAAACACACTAATAATAACCATTAAAAATAATATTATTTTCCGAAAATTGCACTAATCACTAATAAAAATATAGCGTTCCACGTAAGGCCGTTTTCCTTGTCTAGCATTTTCATCGGCTTGAATATATGCCTTTAACATATTCACCCACTCAGCATTAGACTAATTATTCGCCATTGTTATCACTACTTTTTTATCAAACAAACAAATTATAAATAATAAATAATGGTAACACAATAACTTCGAAAAACTTTTGATACAAAATTCTACTAGAAATCAAAAAATTGTACTAGAATGCTTTTTTGGCATCGTTCTTTTATGAAATAATAAAAAAAACAGTATGAACCGAGACCCACTCTTGCGAAACCAAATTGGAAGAAAACGTATTGTTTTCCTGTAAAATATTGTTAACAGTTGAACTTAATTATTGTGGTGACAAGCAGAATACAATTATATTACAGAAGGGACAAAGGCCCGCAGAACATAAAAAAAGACACAGCAGAAAGAAATGTTTTAAGAGTAGTCTATCTTTTTCTAAAATAATTTCGTAATCAAAACGATTATTTCTGCGCTACAAACGCCTTGAAACATGTTTACTAAAAATTAATGCTGATTGCTGATTGGTTGAATACAAATTTCCTGTTCTTCCGTGATTGGTTAAATTAAACTGTTTGCTTACATTTAGAGCACGAAAAAGTGACAAGGCAATGACAAGTAAATCATGTTACTTTTAAGACGAGTTGTTCATTTGTTTATTGAAATACCGCATAGAGGAACAAATTATGTTAATGTACTAGATTTTTGAAAGAGGTGCCGATGTACTAAAAATTATTAAATTGTACTGAATCTAGTACAATTGTACTAGCAATCACTGGTAGCACTAATAGAAAACAGCGTGATGTTCACGTGATTAGATCGGACTGCGGAACGCTTCGTTTCCCTATTGGTCTACTGGCAATAAAATCGAGGATGGCGAACCCCATCTATTTTACTGAATTGTAATCAGGCACGTCGATTATAAGAGCGAGCAGTTATTTGGTTTATTTAATTTTTATTTGTCTATCGTTATTTCTACTGTTTTGTGTCCGGGTTGTTTAAAATACGATACAAAATGTCTAGTACCGACACTGCAGATGAAATGGGAAATAATGTTGACTTAAGTCCACCTAGAAAATGATTAAATGTTATTGTAATTCTAAATCCGGTCCTGTTCAGTTCTACTGTATAGAGCATTGAATGCTCTTGTACGTTTGCGCATCAAAAAATCTGTAGACACCATGGGTGCAGCCATTTGATACTTGAACTCGAAATTTCAATCATTTAGTGGTTATTGTTTAGTTTTCTGTGTTTATAGTGCGATTTCTTTCATTATATGAATTTTTTGCGACTGTCTATTACTACGATAGGATATTTTAATAGTTTGTGTAGTGAAAATAATATATTTTTACATTAAGTGCATATGCATTTGGTACTATAAAACATTTGTCAACAATGTGTTGTGCGGTGGAGAGATGTTCTAACGTAAAACGTTATACATGGAAAAAGTGCCATTGATTTAGACGCATTTATACCTTGAAAGAGAAGACTCCACTACAATATTAATGCATTTCCAAATATTGCACATGGAGATATTGTTAATTATTTAGTTTTTGAGTATAGTGCCTACACAAAGAAAGAATTGTGTGTTTGTGGTTGAGTGAAGGAAATCCTTTAAGGAATTTCCCGCAAGAGAAGCTTGTTGCAAAGGTAAGAATAAGTTCAATTATATCAGAGATTTCTTCACTGTAATTTATTATAATAGATTGGGTATATTTCCATTTTTAAATTGTACAATGCACACAAAGATGTAAATATTTTGAGTTTCCCATTTTGTATTTGTACGAGTATTTCCACAAAAACACATATTATGAAAAATAACAAATTTAATGATGTGAAAAATGTAAATCAATCAATAAATCAATAGTGAGAAAAATGTTTTAATTTGTAGTTGGATTCTTTAAAACAATTAAATTGAATCCATGTGTTACAATGTTGTACTTTTCGGGTTGTCACAAGATGTTTAATTTTCGAGTAAAATATTTAATTTCAAAAAGTGAGTTCATTTTGACCGGTGGCTCAGTTAGACGTTATTTAGCTAATATTATTATCTGCGGTTGGATATTGTTTACAAATAAAGTTGGGTAATTGTTTTTATTTAGAGAATGAATCGTGTTACTGATTTGAACTCGTTTTTTCATCTTAATTCTACGAATATGCTTGATGATGTGATAAGAATCACCTGCAGTCAATGGTGAATCGTGAATTGGTCGCTAATGTAATGTACGTAAAAGATAGGTCAGTGTGACTCGCCCATTGACCTGTCAGATCAATGAACCGGCCAAACATAGTTCAATGACTGTTTCAAAACGATTTATTTATTAATAAATTACAGGATTACTTGAAATTTTTATAATCGCATGGTAAGTAACTACTTAAAAAATAATAATCCTTTTATAAACTTTAAAAAACCGAAATTAAAATTGTCGGTAGCATTTTATACGTTTATTGGTTTTGGTTGTATATTCCATACGAAACACTTGAAAGAAATGTTAATTGATGCAAAAAAAGGCAAAGTTGTACATTTCTTACATTAAAAGGTATTTTAAAATATTTAAAAATTATTTTAAATGGAACAATTAATCTCTTAAGTAATTATTTCATTCAAAATTATTATATCCGGGAACGAACTTACTGCTAGATGATAAATTGCATAAGAAATGCGGCAACGCTGCTTCTAGCCACCGCACTATTTCAGATAAAATGAAGAATGTTTCTAGTAATCAACAGTTCCAAAAGAATTTCATCTTATTTTTTTTGCAAGTCGATAACCCAATTTTACGTGTGAATTAAGAGAAAAAAAATGTGTCAGCGGGTTTCTACAGATGTCAAGAATCGGTAGTTTAAATATAACTACGCATTTAAGACTCACCCTGTATATATATATATATATATATATATATATATATATATATATATATATATATATATATATATATATATATATATATTTTCTTTTCTTGACCGTTATTATCAATTAATATTGATAGTTTTTTTTTGTGGGGATTTCGGTCAGGTATAACTAATTAAAATTTTTTTTCTAACATTTCGGTTTATTACACCATCATCATAGAACTACAATTAATATAATATTTTAAACACATAGTTATGGTTATTATACATTAAAATTTACTTACACTATTATTTATTAGGAATTTGTTTTAAAAATTTTTATTACATGTTTTTATTACATGTTTTAAAAAATTTTTTTACATGTTTTTATTACATGTTGTTTCCAGACAACCAAACAACATGTAATAACATTTTTTTAAATAAATTCCTAATAAATAATAGTGTAGTAGTAGTAGCTACTTATTTTACTAGGCAAGTAGGCCACAATGGGCCCTTTTACCTAGGGACCTACAGTTTAGCGTGGACTCGGTCCTCGACTGTCAACTAACCCACCGCCTGGGCCTGCCCGCCTGCACCGCTAGCAGAGTGGCAAACCTCCTGGGTAGGTCTCTTCGACCCTCCACCCGGGCTTGCCTCTCCGCCTGCATCAGGCTAGCGGCCTTCCTGGGATTGTCTGTTGACAGCCTACCTTCTGTTAGATGAGCTATCGTTCATCCATCCAATTGCCGGACCCGATCAGTGCTGCTTAACTTCACTGATCGAATATCGGAAATTAAACGGATGTCCATACCTCATACCCAAATAATAGTGTAAGTAAATTTTAATGTATAATAACCATAACTATGTATTTAAAATATTATATTAATTGTAGTTCTCTGATGATGGTGTAATAAACCGAAACGTTAGAAAAAAATTTTAATTAGTTATACCTGACCGAAATCCCCACAAAAAAAACTGTCAATATATATATATATATATATATATATATATATATATATATATATATATATATATATATATATATGTATGTATTAAGATTGGTCGTACATAAAATTTTGTGTGCACCTCGGACATAACCAGCGTTTATGGCCTTCATCGTGTTAGAATTTTCTCGCCGCGGGCCATAAATTATTAGATCAATTTCGAAAGGATTTGATCCATCATGTTTTAAAATATTTTCTTAACCGCCTCTCAAGTCACCGAAGTAACTCCCAGAAAATCCTAGGATTTTGTGTTGAGTAAAGAGAGACGAGGCCCTATAGTTTATTGTGAAGTCCGAACCACATTTAAAGCATCGACAATTCACTTCTATCTTAATCCGAAGCAAATTACAAATAAAATGTGTTGCTCCGGGATGGATTTTAACCATCGATATTCGGTAACTAGTAAATAACTATAAGCGCTTTACCTACTCGGCTACCATGCCCATAAAACTTATTTAGTTACCCAAAGTAACCAAAAAAACTTATTTAGGTATTTGGCTACATTTTCTTTAACGTAAGTTGTAGATATAGTAGAAAAACACGCGGATCTTGAAATTTTGCATAGGAGTATAACTTTTTAATTTGATTCTTTCCTTGCCGACATTTTATATTTATTTTGTTTTATTTTAATGATTTATTTATATTAACGTCCAAGCGGAGTTTAGTACATTGCTATTCCACCACTCAACCAGGACAAACACATAACAACCATTCCCTGCAACATTTGCCAGATGCCGCATCTGAGACGATAACTCAGGAGAAATAGTGGCTAGTCGTGTTCTGCCACACAACAACGCTCTAACCAACTATGCTACCGTCCCGGTATTTTAAAAACGCCACTATACATCCATGTCCTAGCCATGATTCGACCCGGGACCCCTTGGTCACAAACCTAACGTGTAAGCACTGAGCCACATCCGTATCTTTTACAGAAAAGGTACTTTACCTAACAATAAGATAGTTTTTGCTTAACTGCCATGGCCTACGTGATTAAAAAAAAAAAAAAACAAAAGTACACCCGAAATTACTTTAAGATAAGCAGTGTTGAACCCCCAAATGTGCAAAAAAAACTAAAATTTATGGTACATATCACCTATTGCAAACTCAATCGGGGGACACTATACAGAGTGGCTATTAACTACATCGAGAAAATTCAGGAAATGATTCTTGAACAAATTTTGAGACCAAAATGTCCAAGGAAGTTTTGCCTTTAACTGCTTTATTTCGGATACAGTGTGTTGATTTTTTTTAACAAAAAATTTCTTAATATCCCAATACGTGAGATTTTTTTTTATGAAACTCGGTGTATGCAATAAGTATTTAGTCTTATTTTGACTTTAAATATATTTTTTTTGAATTCAACAGGGGCGTCCAAGCGAGTTTCTTTGTTTATGTTTTTCCCCAAAAAAGGGATACGAAACTTAATTTTCGAAATTTTGATATTTCTTTTCAGAATCACTATCTGAAACTGTATTAAAAAGATCACTTGAGTCTTTCTTTTTCGATGAGCCGTTTAGAGTGTAAATAGGATTTTGGGTGTATTAAAACACAGTGGGAATTTAAGTTTAATCATAATAATTTAAGTACAAAAAGGAAGAAATAACCAAAACAACATTATTGTCATCAGATTCAAAGCGTTTAACTGCATTTTTATTATATGAAATTATAAAATGAAGCAGCAGTTAAGGACAAAACTTCTTTTGCTCTTTTCGTCTCAAAATTGGTTTAGGAGTATCTGCTGAATGTTCGCGATTTAAGGATCACCCTGTATAATATAATGCAACTAATGTAAAAAAAAAATAACTTATAAAAATACCTGTTTCATAAACAAATATGAATATTTTAGAACAGAATATCGCAATGATTGATAGTGTATGAGTTATACATATTAAATGTGATCTGCTACAATTTATTTTGATATTGCTAAACATTTATTATTTTTTTTAAGTGAAATAATATTATTGAGTGCTTCTCTGTGATAACATAGTACATTTTCTTAAAATTTAATTTTTGCTGTAAAGACGTTGAAGTACTGCAAAATAGGAGTAAGATGATCGCAAAATCTGAAAAAAAAATCTACTCTTGTAAACATTATATTGAAAATAGCATATACCGGGTGGCCACGAGTCAATGTACGCCCCCAATATTTTGGTCCTTTTTGAATTTAAAAATTTGGTTTTTGGTACACATATATTAGACAATAATGGGCTACTTTTAGACTCACAGGAATGAAAATATCACTTCCGGTTGAACCGGAAGTGACATCAACTTTTTCTTCTTAAATGGAATGACTATATTTTCTTCATGGTTTCTCATTAAGCTTAAATTTCTAAGTGCAACAGTTTTTTTCATATTTTAAAAATCTAAAAAAATAAGTGAGATACGAACAATTTTTTAATTTTTTCAAAATGGCCGCGTCAGATGAATGCGATGTAAGAAAATTACTAAGTAGGCTATGAAAACTATTAGTAAGGTTGTAGACTTGTCTGTAAAGAAGAAAATAGTTGTTTGAATTACTGATAGGTACCAGTATTTTTAGGTTTTTTTTTTCAAAAGGCATTTAATTTTCATTTTTATTTCCGTAGGGGTCCTATGGAAATTTTTTTAATGGAACTGTGCTTTTTTTTTATTAATCAGAAATAATGATTCATAAACTGTAATTTTTTCGCCATTAATCATTTCTTAACGATATCCTTCGTAATAATAAAAGTATTTTTAAAAGATAAACACAAATTAAACAAGAAATAATTTTAATAAAACGTTACAACCATGAATAAATAGAATAACAAAACTATTTAAAACCTAAATTATAATAAACCATTATAAAAATTGTTCAAACTGTTCACCGTTTTGATTAATCATAGAGTAGCGCGACTTTTTGTTGCACGTCTAACATTCTGTAATTGTTGAGGTGTTATTTGTGCAATTTCGTGTCGAACTCTTTCTTCTTGCCTTGTGGTTGGAGCAGTCATGTAGACTCTATTTTTCAAATGCGCCCAAATAAAAAATCGAGTGGGGTTAAGTCAGGCGCCCTTGCAGGCCATCTGACTGAATCATGGGTCCGAATCCAATGATCTGGAAATAATTGAATTAAGTAATCCCTAACGATAATAGCATTGTGTGGTCCAGCTCCGTCTTGTTGGAAGTAAACCACGTCAATATTGGTATTGGGAATTTGATTAATCTGTGAAACTATTATATTTTGGAGAAATTCTGGATATCTTGGTCCGGTTAGAGTTCCGTCAAAAATTATTGGACCTATGATATGGTCGCCCAGTATGCCTAACCAAACATTGAAGCCAAACCGCTCCTGAAACCGCCCGTGTCTCATAATGTGAGAATTTTCAATTGCCCAATATCGAGTGTTGTTTCGATTAAATAACCCAAGGTTTGTAAATCTCGATTTATCAGTGAACATAATGTTTTTGATAAAATTCTCATTTCTTAATTGGCGTAACTGTAACCAATTACAAAAGGTTATTCTTCGTTGATAATCATTCTCATACAAAAATTGATGCAATTGATATTTATAAGAACGATTACCGTGTTTCTTTAAAATTTTCCTGGCTGATTCTTTGGAAACTGGTAATTCATGTTCAATTTGTCTTACCGAAATGGTTGGGTCAACATGCACTAAAGCTGATACATTAATTTCCGTTTCTTCACCCACAATAAATCTTTCTTCAATTTCTATATCAGGTTCAGTTCTAAATTGGTGCTCCAACCGGGCGAAATAGTTTCTCCGAGGTTATCTTCTTTCTGGATATCTTTCTCCATACAGAGTTTGTGCTCTAGTTGCATTACGTTGAGTCTCTCCATAAATAATCAACATGTCAACTTTTTCATCTCTTGAGTATTTTTCAGCCATTTTATATTAATTTTCTTATTTATAACAAATTTAATACACTTGCTTCAGAAAATTAGTAAGTCAAGAATAATTCAATTGTTGCGATTGTCTGTTATTTTTATGGCTATCTGCAATTTTGGATTTAAATGTAGATAGGTACCTTATTAAAATGATTTGTTGGCGCTTACCTTTTAAAAATACTTTTATTATTACGAAGGATATCGTTAAGAAATGATTAATGGCAAAAAAATTACAGTTTATGAATCATTATTTCTGATTAACAAAAAAAATAGCACAGTTCCATTAAAAAAAATTTCCATAGGACCCCTACGGAAATGGAAATGAAAATTAAATTCCATTTTTTGAACAAAAAAACCTAAAAATACTGGTTACCTATCAGTAATTTAAACAACTATTTTCTTCTTTACAGACAAGTCTACAACCTTACTAATAATTTCCATAGCCTACTTAGTAATTTTTTTACATCGCATTTATCTGACGCGGCCATTTTGAAAATATTAAAAAATTGTTCGTATCTCACTTATTTTTTGGAATTTTTAAAATCTGAAAAAACTGTTGCACTTAGAAATTCATGCTTAATGAGAAACCATCAAAAAAATATAGTAATTCCATTTAAAAAAAAAGTTGGTCACTTCCAGTTCAACCGGAAGTGATATTTTCATTCCTGTTAGTCTAGAAGTAGCCCATTATTGTCTAATTTATGTGTACCAAAAACCAAATTTTTAAATTTAAAAACAACCAAAATATTGGGGGGCGTACATTGACTCGTGGCCACCCGGTATACTATTACCAAAGGTTAGTGTATATAATCTTTGCTATTACTAATATTCCTCTTGGAACTACAAATAAATTTAATACTACTCCTCTCGTCAAAATAAGACAAAAAAATTCATATAAGTATGTCAGGAAATGCACAACCCTGGTGGAAATATTTTCTGCCAATAGTCTAATTTAGTCTTGCAGTGTTCTGAAAAACAATTCCAGAAGAATGAGTAAGTCTAAAAAATTCTGAAACATTCTGAAAAAAGTATGAAAAGATCTATGTAAAACTTACTAAGTTTAAAGACTGCATTTTTACAAGTTTTTAGACTCTTCTAGAATACTTTTTCAGAATTAATCAGATCTTTCATGAAAATTTAGCTAAAGTAAAAGTAAGACTTTTTCAGAGTTAATCAGTAAAATTTAAAACATTTCAGATTTTCGAAAAATTATTTACTGTAGGTTTTATCATATTTATTACTTCTCGTAAGGAATATAAAAACTTGATAGGAGGAGGGTTATTAGTAAAAAAAATATTAATGTTTATATTCTATACATTTTTAAATTTTATTTACAGATTTTTTTTGATAATTAATTATATAGAGTTAAAATATACAACCTGTTTTTATTAAATAATTACAAGACGATAATTATTATTATTATAATATATATAATACAAAGCATTTCAGATAAAGTTGGATCGTTTGGATCATGATGCACAGAGCATTCTTGATTTCTATCATTAGTAGCAGCATTCATTTCATTTCCAAAAATTCCAAATCTTGCACCGCCAAAGCCGTTGCTGGTACAACAAGTGGGCATGCATTATTATTAATGTTCACATAGCTCCGGATATATCTGTAATTTTTACAATATTTTCGATTGGACATACGTGCTTTTGTTTATATCGATATAATCCTAACAATCAACACTACACTATTATTTTATAAACGAACATAAAAGGCACCTCTTCTACATTAGCTGTTGTCATTATAGATAAAGTTGGCATCATACGTGGAACGTAGAAGTGAGGGGGGTGATGGCATGCGCAACTATGCATCATTCCATTTTGGATGGCCAATCAGAACCCCTGATTATGACTGACTAGACGCCACAGAGAACCTCTGTGTAGTCTGTGCTAGACGCGATAGACTTATGGTTTTAGAATAAATTGTGTATTAATATTGTATGTTTATTATGTGTATTTCTGTACGTGTATTTCTTAAATGTTTTTGAAATATTTTGTACTATATATATTTATTATTAGTATTAATTAAATATTCTCGAAATAGTTTATATTATATTTATCTTAAAAGTATTTCGTTAATATTGTAACACCCCGTATATGACTCCCAGCCAGATATCTCAGAATTCGCTGAGTGAGCTGAAAGGGTAAGCGAACGGCTGGAGAGGTGAAGAGTCAGGGACTTGGGTACCGAGAGCTTAACGGAACGGTTAGGTTAAGCTTCTCTTTGTTTTTGTGTTTTTCCAAATTTATAAGTTCATTTTATTAATTGAGTAATTGTAGTGTCATTTTGAAATCCCGAGGCCCCCGGTTTGACTCCCGCGGTGTAAATAAAAGTGTGTGCCACATCAGAGATGGCAGTTTTGGTGAGCTAGATCTAAATACTTTTATTTTATTTTATTTTATTTTATTCGTCCAAGGTAATTGCATTTTGATATTTAACTCAAGGTGTTTACGGTGCTCTCCACCTCTTTATTTTCAAATTTTGTCATTTATAATTTATTATTTTAAACTTTGCCATTAAATGTTTTGTATTTGATCACTGAGCGTATTAATAATTCTCGGTTGAGAGTTCTATCCCAAACCCCCCCTTACAGGGCTACGGACCGACGTCCCCGAAGCGCGTTACCCTACATACTGTTCTCTGTGCAGCCTCACAGGGTGGTGGCAGCAAATCGCTACCTTTCCCCGTTTTAAGGGATTGTCTAATGTAAATTTAATTTTTTTTTTCCTCTTTAATAAAAATAGACTATTGTAATCGTACAACGGTCTAGTACAATATTTCTTAAAATCACTTGTATTATATAACATTTTATTAAGTGTATTCCTTAAATGTTTGAAATAATTTGAATTATATGTATTTTATTAAGTATTTCCTAAATGTTTTTGAAATATTTTGTATTATATATTTATTTGTAAGTATTTCTTTGTATTATATATATTATAATAATAATAATTATCGCCTTGTAATTATTTAATAAAAACAGTTCGTATATTTTAACCGTATATAATTAATTATTAAAAAAAATCTATAAATAAAATTTAAAAATGTATAGAATATAAACATTAATATTTTTTTTACTAATAACCCTCCTCCTATCAAGTTTTTATATTCCTTACGAGAAGTAATAAATATGATAAAACCTACAGTAAATAATTTTTCGAAAATCTGAAGTTTTAAATTTTACTGATTAACTCTGAAAAAAAGTCTTACTTTTACTTTAGCTAAATTTTCATGAAAGATCTGATTAATTCTGAAAAAGTATTCTAGAAGAGTCTAAAAACTTGTAAAAATGCAGTCTTTAAACTTCTTAGTAAGTTTTACATAGATCTTTTCATACTTTTTCAGAAATTTTTTAGACTTACTCATTCTTCTGGAATTGTTTTTCAGAACACTGCAAGACTAAATTAGACTATTGGCAGAAAATATTTCCACCAGGGCACTACTGAAATACGGGGCGTTAAAAAAAGTTTTTTACAGTTATTTCAGAAACAGTTTTAGATATTTTAGTGAAATACAGAATATGTTCATTTCGCTTGACGGCAACACTCTCCTGGTACTCAATTTATTATTCAATAACCAGTGGCGTTGCAGCAGAGCCCCCTTATTATTTAATAAAACTCTCCGAATCTTTTGCGACGCCACCGGTTACTGATTTATAAATCGAGTATCGGGAGGTTTTTGTTGCTAAAAAAGAAATTAACACACCCTAAATATCATCAGAATATTCCATCGCCCTATATCGCAGTATAGCTCTGCATTTCTAGACCCATGATCCATTTCTGTCTTATTTTGATGTTCATGAAAGTTAACAATTAATTAACATCTTGTATATAATTTTAGAAACAGGCATAAAGAATATCATTTAAATATTACTATAGGTAATATTGCGCAACAAAAAAAACATTAAATAACGACTAAAATAAATAATAAACAACACTTAAAACTACATAAAAACGATATCATAAATTATAAATACACCAGCCTTTGCGCGCATAAGTCGAAAGAGCCATTATTTTGCTATGTTTTTCTTTAAATTGCAGTAAGACATTAATGGAACACTTTCTAATTATAGCATTATTATTAAACAAATAGATGAATTAAATTAAGGGTAAGTAATAGTTTAAATTATTATTGGGATAATGTAATAAATTAATAGTAATAATAATTGATAAACTTTAAATTCACGTTTAACTCTTTTTAAGTTATTAATTATGGTCGATTTTTCCACATCTAATTTATTTCCAGATAAAGTTATCTAATGATTAACATTAATGTTATGTCAATTTTTGTTTTCGTCGCTGTCAGAAATAGGTAGGTACCTATCTATTAAACTAGGTTTAAATTTATCTGCTGCTTCAAGTAGACAATAGACGTTTATCCTAAGGGCACTTAATAACCTTACAGTAAAATAAGTATTTGTGAAGGAGCCCTTTATTGCAAATAAACATTGGATGAATATATGTGTTTTCTTTTTTCTGATAAAGAAATGGAGGAAAATGTCCAAATGTATACTTAAGAAATAGATCAAATCACTGAGATTTGGGATAATCACGATTTTTTCGTTCGATATAAATATAAAAAAGCTGAGAGTAGTGTTTTAATAGAATTGAAAATCAAATGCAATTTATTTGAAACCAGTAAGTATTATAGTATATTATTTAACGAGCATGTAATGATGGCTTCACGAGGGTGAAGTAAACACGAGCATTTTGAAATTTACACGATGAAGAACTAAAATTTCAGTGTCATAACTTTACAAAAAATCAAAATTTTCGAAAACCAAAAAAAACAGGGTGATAATTTTTCCTTCTGATTACGAAAAAAATAGTTTGCAAAGATTTTACTAATGGTCTAAAAGGAATCTGGGGAGGCTGGGCATTTTTGTAACTTTTTTTTCTCAATTTTTTGTTCAATATTTTTTTCTGCAAAACTTCTTCAATCAGTACTTAATGCCTTAAAATATTGCTTGGGTGCATGCTCCTAAATCCACCAGTCGCCACTGGTACGGACAGACGGAACCTTTACTTCTCGGACGCAACACTTATTGGAATGCAATCTTTAGATATACTTATAATCAAATTTGCTAAGAAACTTATAAATTTATTGTAATGAGATCATTAATATAAGTAATTATGATTTTTTAATAGTGCAAAAGAATCAAAATTTTTCTAATTACTGTTTCTGGCAATAGATTAAGATTAAGATTAAGATTATTACTATTATCAACCAACAGTAATTAAATACACAAAGGTGAAAATTGAGAACGCTTTTCACATTCTTAATTAAAAGTGTTTAAATATATTTCAATAAACAATTTAGTTTTAAGGGCTCAATGTAATTTCAAATAAACATACATGTACTTCAAGAAAATTTCTAGATAAAAAAACCAATATGAAATATAAGCGTTAATGCACCATAAACAAAATATTTGAATTTAGTACCACTAAATAAAGTAACCAACTTTTCGTATTCTGTTAGCAACACGAGATTTTTTTGTTTTTTATGTCCATATAATTTGAAACGTTGCCAAAGGTAATCCTTAGCCATAAAAAACTAATGTAAGTTCTTTATCCTCCAGTTTTTAAGAGGAATATTGGTAGCCAGTTTGTCACTAGGATATAATTCCCTGGCCTGGAGGTCAGCTAAAGTGGTCTTCATCCCCAAAGTGGGAAAAAAGGACTACATAGCTGCCAAATTAGGTCCACAGCCCTACACTCCGTTGTGCATAAGGTAGAAAGGTCCCTCCTTTAAAAGGAGGTCACCCTGGCAGTATATCGATATTGAGAGAGCCTTTGATAAGGCAACGACTACTGCTATCTGCGATGCTCTTCGGACTAGGGGAACTGCTCCACTACTGGTAAGGTTGATGAAATCTGCACTGGAAGGGAGACGAGTAAGTGCTGCTTTAGGAGACTGTCAATTGGACGTGGGGTGAGGGCGGCTGTCCACAAGGCAGCTGCCTATCACCCGATCTATGGTGTCAAATAATGAAGGGTCTCTTGGAGCGCCTAACCTCAGAAGGATTCTATGCGTAGGCATATGCGGGCGATGAGCTTGTCCTAGTGAACGGCAGCTTTCTAAACGTCGTTTGCAACAGAATGCAGGTAGCCTGTAGAATAGTTGAAAGACGGTGCGGTAAAACAGGCCTCTCAGTCAGTCCCACCAAAACTGAGATGATCCTTTTCACCAAGAGAAGAAAGATAGAGGATTTTAGGGCACCAATCATGTATGGTAAACTTCTTGCGCTCGCGCAGGAGGTCAGATACCTGGGAATGCCCTAGATGATAAATCGCACGTCGACAACGTCATCAAAAAGTCGACTGAAACCTTCTGGCAATTTCACCAGGTGGTAGGTAAGAACTAGGGTCTCAACCTACGGATCCTACATTGGCTGTACACAGCGGTCATCAGGCCAAGGCTCCAGTACGGCTCTGTGGTCTGGCGGCCGAGCGTAGATAGAGCGACTACGTCCCGAAAGCTGGCAAAAGTCCAGAAACTAGCTTGCCTAGGAATCACTGATGCAATTAATATGACACCAACAGCTGCTCTGGTGGTTCTACTACGCCTGCCAACGCTTCCCTCGTGGATAAATAGGGAGGCTATGGCAGCCGATTAGAGAATGTGGGATTCTGAGAGCTAGTAATGTTCAGGTAGAGCTTAAGTTGGACTGGCGGAGAGGGAAAGCTAGGAACCCTGCTTCGGGCCTGAGCTTATGTTAGGCATTACAAGAAGACATGTGTCAACAGCCCTCAATGTGTGGGCCCACGAGACACTGAGAAAGCATTAGAGAATCAACAGGTTCTGTAGGCAAACTCGAGATTTTGTGACGGGGCCAAACAAGTCGAGATCGGCCTGGTTACTGGTCCGGAGTCGAAAGACTGAAGCTTTTAATAGGAGTTCTGACAGACCATTGCTGATTTAGGAGACATCTATCATTGATAAGTATTGAGGAAGACCCTACATGTCCAGGATGCAAGAGTGATGAAACGTCTTACCACTTCCTAGAGCAGTGTGAATCGTTCTAGTTTCTGAGGCATAGCATCCTCGGTACTGAGACATTTCTAGGGGAGGAGATGAGCTCCCTCGCACTGAGTGACATTCTGATCTTCATTAGAAGATCGGAACGATTCGACGAGGAAGCAAGAATAGTACATGGCTGAAGGGACAGCTGAAGGTTGGTAAAAAGGACCCGCCTGCGGCCGACTTGCCAGGCGGAAACCTCCCTCACCATTACCATTACATTACCGTCCAGTTTAATTTGTAACTGCTAGATAATTAATCAATTGGTCAAACAATTTGAAGAAATACAAATTATTTTTATCATTTAGATAAATTTATCTATCGGATAAGTATCAAGAACTTTATCTAACACAACTGAATAAATCGGCAATTAGTAAATTTTCTAGATATTAAGTAATAGTAATAACCACTAATCTTTTATTTTACTTTCTCATTTATCCATAGTATTTGTTAGTATATCTGTGTGTCGGTGGTCTGTGGTGTGAAACGTTTTTCTATTAAATATTAGTGAAATTGGAGCAATTGGAGCAGACAAAAAAAAACAAATTGAACAAATCATATGCGATTGAGTTAATACTTTTACACGAAATTATGATAGGGGAAAAAGAAGGCTTAAAAAAGAAATATGGCATGTAACAATAGCAATTGCTTTAAAAATTCGGATAAATTAAGTAGGTACTTTTAAGTTAAATTAAATTTTCTTAAGCCCTTTCACAATTACACAATTACAAAATGCAACTTTCTTGGAGACTACAAATTTTCCAAAGCAATTTCTGGCCTTATAACAGGGTGTCTTATTATTTTTATTTTTTCTAGAACTAAGCAGATATCTACGTTTTTTTTTAATTAAACACTTACTGTCATTAAGGTTTGTATATTTAATATAAAGAAATTCCCTGCTTTTATCTTTGCAGGCCTTTTTGCTCTCTCCATAATTGTGACTAAAGTTTTTTGGATATTCAAGTTGTACTTATTCCATTTAACCATATAACAGGCTTCGGTAATTTGGTCACTCTAAAATAATTTTCTTTTAAAACAATTAACACATTTAGTTTTTTAATATAATTACACTCTCCATAATTATATGACCATACCAACAATACATTATTACTTGACACATCATACATGAAAAATATACTACAAGTAAGACGAACTGCATACTATTCAGAGTTATCTAAAATATGAAAAATATTATGTCATGTATTTTCCATATAATCTATTTTCATACTACTAGCATTTGGAATCCAGTGAGACAAATAACGATTACACTGCAGAAGAATTGCACAAAAATACCTTTTGAAAAAGTCTTTTCTATTTGTGATACAAAACTGAAACAACAGATAAAAGAAGTTGGTAAAATGCAGATAATAATAGTATTTGCAGATTTGTGCAACCCCCAAGAACGATAACAAAAATGTTGTATTTAATTTTTCGTAATAATAATCAGCCCAATATATTCCATTTAATTGGTTATAACGATTACACTGCAGAAGAATTGCACAAAAATACCTTTTGAAAAAGTCTTTTCTATTTGTGATACAAAACTGAAACAACAGATAAAAGAAGTTGGTAAAATGCAGATAATAATAGTATTTGCAGATTAGCGCAACCCCCAGGAACGATAACAAAAAAAGTTGTATTTAATTTCTCGTAATAATAATCAGCCCAATATATTCCATTTAATTGGTTATAACTTATTATGTAATTTACCAAAAACATTGTTGTCGCAACCCGGTGCCGTCGCTACCACTCCTATTTACGTTAGACATTGACGCTGGTTTGCAGACCGGCTACAAATCAATGTGTTTCTTTGCCGTCCTGCGCCCTCAGCCTCTCCCTTTTCCATACGAGTCTATTCCATAAAGGTTCAACAGGTTGCAAATCAAGTGGAAATTAGACTTGAGTTTAGTCCTCAGACAGGAAGATCAATCTTATGTAGCCGAATAGTACTGCAGTGTTGCCGCGTGTCATTTATTGTTGAACTCGCAGTAATTGTACTGCAGTGTTGCCGCGTCTCACAAGTAAACTCGTAGTAATTTGTTTACCGTTTGGAATACATACACCAGGCTTGGACACAATTATGTTTAAAAACAAAACAGTGTTTTTTTCTATTTAAAACAGTTGAATAGCTTATTCAAAAATGCCAATTTACCAGTTTTACTAAACTCCAATGTTCTCTGAACATTTAAATCAACTAATTTTTTTTTAAATCATTTTATTATCTAGGTACCCTGTTTGATAGTTTGTTAAATATGTAGAAATATGTTAACACATAAAATCTGGAACAAATAAAATATATTATATTTAATATATAAAATATATTGTATACGTACATCATATATAGTAAACAGGACAAGAAGACCAAAGACAATCGTGGCAAAATTTTTAATTATAACATTGTTATGGAAAACTATTACATATTTGGACTGTATAGAAACTGCATAGCTAACTTATTTTTTTCATCAGTTGTTCGTAAATTCCATTTGTTACTATTGACTGCTTTCTTCATTCTTTTATTTTTAGTTGAAATAAATCGTTTTTGTGGCTCTAATTTTCTTTTTGTCAAATCCTTGTTGGAACTGACACTGACACATCAGTTACAAAATTGTGTTCGGTTTTATTTTGGGAATCCTTCAATACAGCTAGTGTTGGTTGAAGAGGGATTACTTTGCATTGTTCGATGGTATTGGCAGTATCCAAAATACTCTGGAACATATGGAACAATTTTCCTTATACTGATTAACATCAGAAGTTGTACCCGTTTCTGGGCGACAAAGCTGCTTCAAAATAGATTCCTCTTCATTACGGAAAGTCTTATATTCTTCGTCAATAATTAATGAATTGACATTTTCAGATGTTTCGGAGGTGGTTGGTAAATTTTGTTTTTGTAAATATATGCACAGAAAGTGCACATGTTTACACATGTTCCACCTTACTGCTGAATCTGGACACGAACAAATATAGGAATGGATGCAGGCATTACATTCTAGACATTTTAGGTCACACTTGCACAGTTTATTTAATATTTCGATCGTGTAAATGTTGTCTCCTTTGAAGAACATATAGTCCATGCTTTTCCTTGTTCAACTTCCAAAATAACTGAGTTTAACATGGTGTCAACATTTGTATGCCTTTTACGTAACTCTGAGATTTTCTTAATAAGTTTACCTGGAATAACAAGAACGATAATAACTAATAACAATTGATACCTGATGAAGAATGCTTACCTTTATTTAATGTAATTATGCGTTCGAATAACTTATCCCTCACCATTCTGATGATCGCCGAAATTGCCTTATCCAACCGACGCATTTTCTGGCCTTTTAAATATATATATATACTTTAAAGTCCCGTGCATACGTTCCAGACTCATGTTAATATTTATTCCTGCATGTTGTCTGTAACAGTATGCCCAAGACTTCCTGTTTTTTATGTAATGTTCTTTGAAGTAACTGACAAAATCATGTAAATCTGGATCAGTATCAAGACCGTTCAGGCATGTTGGTAACATTTTCTCAAATGCATTCTTATCGGATTCTTCAAGCAAGGTTCTAAGAATTTTATAGGTAGAATATTGCTTCTCCATGCTTTTTATTTTTGCATTCAAATTTTTCTTCCACGCTCTTACAACGTGCCAGGCACAAAATAATCTTAAGGGAACTTTTCCCATTACTTCACACCAAGCATTATAAAACGTGTCGTCCATATCCGTTAAGAAGACTCTGGGTGATAGTTTTTCTTCGCCTAAGATATTTTTAATAGTCTTGAAAATAACTTTCATGACGGACGTATCATATCTATTACTCAATGCAAATATAGTCGGAAATCTTTGTCTTAAATCATCAAGTATCATCAAAGTGGTTAGCTGAAAGCCGTAGGCCATGAGTCCGTGCGTACTGTCTATACATAAACAATCGTTGCCATATTCCTTCAGTGTTTCTAATTGACCATCGTTCATAATAACAAGCAGGAAATCATCGATTTGGAGTTCTACGTAATTTTCATCCAGATCTCCTTGCCGTTTGAAATATTTGACAATTGAATGTGCACCATTTTCACGTGCTTGCGCCACTCATGATTCCACACTAACGCAGTCATTTGCGTGGCGGACAGTCTTGATTTAAGTTATATGACTGTTCGATATTAAACAGATCTTTTCTGGTGAGCAAATGTATATGACTGAAGTTACTCTGGTCAAAACCATCTCTTACGTCATTTATCAGTCATCAAATGGGATTTTTTTACCTATTTTTGAAGCCAGCAAATCTCGATCTGCCTTCTTAAGTGGAATTTTTCATAGATCCATGGTATGGCCGACATGTGTCTTTACAAAATGTATACGAACTTCTTCAGTTGTTTTATTTGTTGTAACATCGATCCTTGATGGCCTTTAAGTTTCAAATGCCGAAAATATTTTTTCGCTTTTTTAAAAAAAAAAGTTTTGTCTTACAAACAGTACTTTCCTCTATTTCATTCTTCCATTTTTCAAATTCCAAGAAGCTGGGTAAGCAAAAATCTTCTGTAAGCACGTTGATATCATGATCTACTCTGTAATGCTTTAAAAGATTACTTTTTACATATCTATAGTTCTTGCATAAAACCATTCAACGTCCTTAGTACAACACCGTTTCTTATTTCCGTCAGTGTTAGTGCATTTAGAAATGTGCCGAATTAGGTGAGATTTACTAGTATACTCTTTGGAGCAACGGTGGCAAATGTATTTTTGTTGGGAAGAATGAATTTTGGAAATATGCCTCTTTAGGTTACTTTTTAAGGTAAAGACCTTCCCACACTCTACGCATGCATAGTTTACTTTATCGTTTTCCATCACCACTAAAATTAAATAATTTCACTGAACTAAAATACTCATGCATAATTATTGAACTAACCTGATACGAAAACTTACACAAAATACTAAAACAACAATGTTTATAATCATAAATCGGCACCCAAAATACAGAAAAACAGCACTTGGTTGACAAACAAGATTCAAACAATCAACTTACGTTGTCCGTATTTTACGTTTTCTCTGGGTAGAAGAACACAGAATCGCGCAGGCTTGCTGCGTCTCCGTTCGTGGATTTTCGCCCAATCTTCCTGTCTCACGGCTAGACTCAAGTGAAACTTAGTAGTTTAGCTGGAACAGGGCTGTCATTTTTAGTACAATTGTACTAGATCTAGTGCAATGAACAAAAGTTTAGTACGTCAGCACCTCTTTTATAAATCTAGTACAATATTTAGAAGAAAATATTTGAATTTCTCTGTAAAATTTTATTTTATATTAGTAATAGATTTCTGTCATTGTATTGCATGAATGAAAACTGCTTCTTTATTCAGGACCAGGATTATTTTTAGAGTGAGGCTATTTATGTCTAGATACCATCACTAAAATTACTGTCGATTAGGATGGGATGCATCCAAACAACCTTGATTTATTTACCATATTTCACATATACATGGATCTTGAATGTAACAAATGCATATGATGCTAACATGAATGCCATTCATTATTTTGCCCAAAATAATCAATAATGCAGTAGTGCATAATTAATATGTAACGGCGCAAAGCAAATGACTAACTTTAAATTCCTAACAAAAATAATTATATCAAATTAATCCCATACAACTACATACATAGATGACAAACCGTGACTGGTTAAATATATTTAAAAATGTAAACACTTCTTATATAATTGGCGGAGATTTCAACGCACATAGTGGCGTATGGGAATCTCCGAGGAATGACCAAACAGGTGAACAAATTCTTCAAGCAGTTGATGAATGTAATATCACAATCTTAAATAATGGTGACCCCATAAGATTTACTGCTCCCAATATTCAAAAATCAGCTGTCGACATATCTCTTTGTTGCTCTGATATCGCCACAAAAATCACTTGGGAAATCACCCAAGATACGTTAGGATCGGACCATTTTCCCATTCTAATGAAAACTAATGTGTCACAAAGTTCAAGTGATGTTATATATCCCAAATCTAAATGGGCTACCAATAGGGCCAATTGGAAATTATATGAAGATAGAATTTCGCAAAGTTTTTCAGTCACACCCTTATTTGAACTAACTGAAGACAAATACAAATGGTTTGTTGAGTTAATTAATGATGCTGCTCAGTGGGCTATGCCAATTAGAAAACCCTTTAAAATTATAAACCGACCCCCACCACCATGGTGGGACATTGAGTGCGACACTATAATAAATCGAAGAAAATTAGCTCTCTCTAATTATAAACAATTAAGCACCATTGAAAATTACATCGAATGCAATAAAATGCAAGCTGAAGCCAAAAGACTTTAAAAAAAAGCCAAAGAATACTGGCAGAATTGGGTATCGAAACTTAACAAAAATACACCAAGCATCGAATTATGGAACATGGCCAAAACTTTACAACGAATACCTATCAACAATATTAAATGTACCCAGTTTGAGTGGCAG
Source organism: Rhamnusium bicolor (assembly GCA_029963845.1). Classification (NCBI taxonomy): domain Eukaryota; kingdom Metazoa; phylum Arthropoda; class Insecta; order Coleoptera; family Cerambycidae; genus Rhamnusium; species Rhamnusium bicolor. The sequence goes on from JANEYF010000943.1 coordinate 61,992, forward strand.
GATGCATTTTTGATAATATCGCCCCTTCTTATGTGGAAAACTCGCCCATAAATTCTGCACATAATGAAAATAATAGCGAAATTTCGAAACCATTCATGTTAACAGAACTGGAATGGGCAATTAAAAAATCACCCAGTACAGCACCTGGTTATAACGACATAACCTATTCAATGCTAACACATCTTTCATTAGATGCAAAAATCTTTCTATTAGAAATTTACAACGTGTGGATCCGAGGAGCATATATTAGAAGCTGGAAAATAGTAATTGCAGTGCCTATTTTAAAACCTAACAAAGATCCAGATTGAGCAGATTCATATCGATCAATATTGCTTCTCATGTATTTTTAAAACATTTGAACGCATGATTAAAATCAGAATGGAATGGTGGTTTCGAAGGACAAATATTCTTCCACTAAATCAATACGCGTACAGAACTGGATATGGCACAGCAGATGCAGTTGCAACCATTGTTACTGACATTCAAAAGAACTTTTCAAACAATAATTACTTGGGAGCGGTTTTTCTGGACATCAAAGGCGCTTATGATTCAGTTGGTCTACACTTATTTAGAACAAAATTACTGCAACTTGAATTACCACTAAACATCACAAATACCATTTTTAATTTATTTAGCAACAGAGTAGTATATATAAGAACATCAAATAATGATAGATTAGGACCTCGCACTGTTTCCGTAAAACTTCCACAGGGCTCAGTTCGAAAGTGCGGTGGGGTGCAGATCAAAAAAGAAGTCTATTATTTTATCGTGCTTATATTAGATCCATCTTAGACTACGGCAGTCTCTTCTACGGCTCTGCAAGTACCAGTTTGCTAAAACGATTAGATATCACACAGAATAAAGCCCATAGGGCGTACTTAGGAGCCATGAGATCAACACCTGTGGAAGCACTACATGTAGAAGCTCTCGAACCCCCCTTAGTTTAAGACGTCAGTTACAGGTAGAAAAAATTATTCTAAAATCATACTGCAAGCATTCTCCACTTATAAGCAAAATATACAATTTAAATGCATCGGACCTATTAACAAAATACTGGAACAAAAAAAAATTCGCCTCCACTATGTAGCGGTTTCCGAGAAACGCAACAATTCTATAATAACATGACCAGTCTTATCCTGTCTCACCAAATTACAAATATTTCGATTTATCTAATCACTTTCCTACCATAATTCCTCATTATCATTCAAACCCGGTTCTCAACAAAATTATTCTACGGACAACATTACACAATTATGAAGGATTTACTGCAGTATATACTGATGCATCAAAGTCCATGGTAGGTACGGGATGTGCTTATTTATATCCACACAATAACACATATGGTAAATTCAAACTTCCTGATTGTTGGTCCATTTACTCCGCAGAGGCTTTTGCGACACTCTCTGTCTTGGATAACCTTCCTGATCATTTAAATAGCTTTATAATCATGCCAGATTCCCTATCAGTTCTTACCTCTATCAAAATTAGCTATAATCCAAATACACTGCTCAACCCATATATCACAAAAATTAAAAACCGCTTATATGAATTAAAATTGTGTTGTAAAAGAATTGTCTTTTTTTGGGTAAAAGCTCATACAGGCCTGCAATATAATGAACAGGTAGATGTCCTCGGTAAAGAAAGCATAGAGAATAAAACGTTGGAAGTAAATGAAATTTGTGTTGAGGACTGCATTCATATATGTAAACAACGTATGAAACAACGGTGGACAAGAATACTGCCATAATCATCCAAATAGGTATACACGTATACAACCAGAAATTCCATCGAAAACATGGCACGAAGATATCAACATTCCCAGAAGGTACATCACTATAATTAATAGAATAAAATTCGGTCATGCGTGTAATCCATCTTTTCTCGCCAGAATAGGCATTATACATTATAATCTTTGCGATCATTGCAATATTGAGGGAGACCTCGAATATATATATTTTTTTGCTGTCACAAAAACAGAAATGAATGTAATTTGCTCTACAGTAATATACTTAGTAATAATGTCGAACAGCCCTTCAATATCTATCGCACTTATTGCATCTATATAAAAGAAATATTTATTTGTGTCTATTTCAAATTATTAAAAATAAATCTCAGACTATAGATTCTCTTTTATATTTAGTTAGATGACGTTACCTATGTTTTTGTCCTAAATTGATGTTAATCCTTAATTCATGGTCCAGTGTTGTTTGTGAAAATAAAAAATGCCTTGACGGGCCTCTAGGCGAGAAGAACTTGTACCCCTGTATTTCCCTTCGATTTTATCTCGGATTTTATGTATCTATAGATATACAGTTTATGTTAGCTTAGGTTAGGAGTATTTATTATTACTTATAAAAAGTGTGACTGGCTGTATGCATTCATTTCAGAAGCCATTTTCAAAAAAAAAAGAAATCTTTGACGGCAGATGTATGTCTTTCATACTTGTTACTACGACAATTTTCGCAGTTATTTATATATCGTGTCACATCATTTTGAAGGTTTTGCCAATAATATTTATCTTTTAATCTTGTTAATGTTTCTGAAATGCCTCGATGGTTCGTTTTACGTTCATTGTTGTTCCTAATAGCTGTAATCTATCTTCCATTGGTACATTTGTTACTATTTTTGTGCATCTGACTAGTTTAGGTCTGAGAAATTGTCGACATAAACTTTTGTAAAATCCTGGTAAATTTTTTCTTGGTCAAACCACATATGGTATGTTTTCTTTTCTGTGGTGTACTCTTTAAGAAAGTTTAGGATAATATTGTAGTTTTCATCTTTAGCAATTTGTGTTTTGATAAAGTCTTTACCCTCTAGCCTACTTCTTTTTGTACGAATTCTGTTTCCAAATCCTGTAGTGACACTTATTTGATTTGGTTTCGAATTTATTATACTTTCTACGACTTCTATGCTTCTGGTGAGTTCATCATTAGCGGTCGTATGTGCCATTTATATGATGTTTTCTCTTGTATTATGCTATTGATTTCTTCATTTTTGGATTCGATATTAGGATTGTCTGTAATATCTCGTAAGGCATCAGCAAAGTCAATATCATCGATTTGTGGTATTATTGATACATCATCCGTGTATTTGTTGATATTTTATACGGTCATTGGGTCAACGGTTATTCGTGATAGGGTATCTGCAATTACGTTTTGTGATCCTTTTTTTATAGATTACTTCAAAATCGTATTCTTGAAGTTTAATCTTCGAACGTGCGAGTTTGCTGGACGGATCTTTAAGTGAAAACAACCAAGTCGATGGTTGATGTAAATTTTAAATCTTCTCCCAAATAAATAAGGGCGGAAGTGCTTGCAGTTCCAAAGTAAGCAATACAAATCTTTTTCCACCGTGCTGTATTTGGTTTCGGTGTCACTTAGGGTTCTTGAAGCGTACTCCACTGGTTTGGAATTTGGCGCCCCCTCTCCCTGACTTAGGACGGCACCCAGTGCCATATTGCTAGCATCCGTAGTCAGATTAAATTCCTTACTAAAATCAAGAAAAGGAAGTATTGGGTCATGGTATAAAATTTTTTTACATTTGTTGAAAGCTGTAACAAAATCTTGAGTGTGCAATTTTGGCTCCTTTTTTTAAACACTTTATTAACGGTTTGGTTAATTTTGCGAAGTCTCTTATAATTTTTCTATAACAGCCTAAAAAAGGATTTTATTTCTTTAGTAGTACTAGGTATGGGGTATTTTTTCTATAACTCTGATTTTTTTCGTTATTTGGTTTTATTTCTTGTGGCGGTATAATGTGTAATTAACTTCAGTGCGTAAAAACTCGGACTTCTCTAGTTATACCAATGCTTAATTTCTCCAGTATAGTTTAATGGTATTTCTTTACAGTGAAATATGTCCCTAAATTCATAACAGAGTTTTCTTATTGCATCGTATTCTTCCTGATTGGTATGATCTAATCTCAGATTTTTTAAATTTTGTTTTAGAAGGTTATCATGATATGTGGGTGGCTGACAGGGTTCTCCTTGATGATTTATTTTGATATTTTGATATTAAATGGTTCCTTAAATTTTATATCTAAGTTATGATTTGAGGTATTTAAAATTGTTGTAAAGCATTCATAGTTTTTGATGTTACAAGACAAGAAGGAATTTCGAGTCCATTTTTAAATTGCATATGGTTTATATATCCTTTGTCGGTATTTATATCGGTTGGGGATTTTATTAATTTTTCCCATCTTAGTGGGATTGTGTACTGATATTCCATTTGTATACCAGGTGTCCCATCTTGCAAGCTTTTTTAATGGTATTCTTGCATATGGCGTAATTAATTAATTTTTCGTAAGGTCGTAGTTAGCTTGGAGTTTTTGTAGAAAATCAATTTCTATTAGTCAATCATATTTAGAGTTAAAATCGAACAGATGAAATTTTTGCTGTCCTTCAACATTAAAAAGATCCTAAACAGGTATAGTTATACTATGTTTATGCAGATTTTGTTGATGTGCTGTGTTTAAAACAAAAGGTGTTTCCTCGATATAATTACTTCCTCACCCCTCAAAGTGAGGAAGTGTTGTATTCGTGAAAAATTTTTGAAAATTTGTATTGCATTTATGGACGAATCTCGACGAATTATGACGATACACAAAATTTTAGACAGAACAAATTTTCTGTCTGTGTGTGTGTCTGTGTGGTTCGCGATAGCAGCTACAGTTTTTGAGATAAAGCTTTCAAATTTGGTACACACATTCTAGAGGTCAAGGAAGAGATTGAGTTCGTTGATAAGCAAAATCGGTCTCAATATCTAAAAAAAATATTAGTGACATTCCAATAATGTGACTTTTTTTGAAACGTCAAAATGTGACTTTTGGAACGTCAAAAATTACTTTTATTATAAACTCCACCACACGTCGAGTCTTACTACGGTCAGGAAGTTCTGATCCCCAAGTAATTGGCAGCGGTTTTTTTATAGTAGTTTTGTGTGTGAGTAGGTTTTATTAGTGTTGATCCGGTGTCCACTAGAAACTTTTGCCTTTAATTCGGGTATGAAAATAACTGAAACATTATTATTATTATCGAGGTTATTTAATTCTACGTTGGCATTTGTGAGGTTGTGGCTTTCCGAAAATTTTGAAAATTTTTATTTCGATCCGTCTATACTTATACAGTCGTTTCTTCAAAATTTTCGTATGTATCTTCGTGATATTCATTAGCGTTTTCATTTTCATAATAACACATATAATTTTCAGGTGAAACGTTTTCATAATATTCTTCTGGATAATTTTGGTTTTCTTGGTAATAAAATTCTTCTGACGTAGAAGTAGGTCGTGGTTGAAATTGTCTTCGTAAATTCGATGGATTTATTTTTTTTTGTATTACCTAAAGATGTGTCCATCGGTGTGGGTTTCGGAAATACTTTGTTGAGATTTGGCTTAAAAACATTAGTATTTCTTGCATTAAACTGTGATTGGAAATTTGGATTATTATGATTTATTGATTGAGTGGGAAATCTATAGTTCCAAGGTAATATGATAATAATTTGGAAAATAATTTTGTGGCTGATTTGATTGCATATAATTTGGAAAATAATTAGGTTGTCGCTGAAATGTATTAAAATTAGAGTATGTTGGTGGTTGCATTGTAGAATGGTTTCTATTAACTTGAGGCTGTCTTGCTATGGATTTTTGATTATTTTTCTGTGCATTACTAATCATTGCTGTAAAGTGATTTCTTACATAAGAATAGTATTCTTCCCCAATAGTCATTCGGAGTGCTTTTTCAAGGATTGTTGGAGACTTGCTTCTGAGTATTCGACTCTCGGTGTGTATTCCTTTGAGAAAACATTGTGGTTTTATATATTAAAATGACTGGTACTTCTGTGATTGCTATTTTCGAGATAATTAAATCTCTTAAGATCTTTACATCTTTCCCCAAATTCTAGAGGTTTTTCATTTCGTTGTTGGGTCAAAGTTAAAAGTTCTGTTGTAAGGGTATTTTCTGTACGTTTGTCTCCAAATCTTCTTCTTATTTCTTTTGATTTGTTCCCATATGATGATTGGATTTGTCCCTATTATTGCTTGAGCTGGGCCAACAAGTTTGTTTTTAATTGCTTGAAATAAGGTGGCATTGAAAACTTCATCAGTTGGTTTTTTCAGTCTGTCAATTGTTGCTTGAGCTGTCGTTATAAAAATGCCTACACTTCGTTGGTCACCATTAAAGGTTGGAACAGAGTCGATGTGATCTTTAAATGTTGCCTTGATTCATTTTTCTTGTATCTTTTCGGTGTTTCCCGTCGATAATACAGTGCTGTTCAATATGTCCGTTATTTGGTCAATGTCCGTCATAAATAATTTAAATATTATTTAAATATTTTTATTTGGTGCAATAGGAAATAACTTTATTTTAAAGCTATCCCACTGAGTATAGAATATTTAAGGGCTTATATAAGCGGAGAGGTTATTGAAAAAATAAATTTTTAGGAAAAGAATTTGAGCAATTTTACTCACCAAATTTTTATCATATCCACTTCTTTTTCGTATGTAAATTTTTTATAACTAAAGTAGAGGGGTAGCTGAAATCTTGAATTAATCCTTATGATATTGTGAAATGCTGATTTTGAACCAGATGACGATTTGAGTCTTGTAGGCTCTGAGCGGTTTCTTACAGCGAAAAGGTGTCTTCTGATGGTTAATCACTGAACTGAACGTAAAATCGATATACACTTGATACACTAATCACTAAACTAAATATAAAATCGATGCATTCGATACACTCCACCCGACTGCGCCAGTTATAAAATAGATCTTTAATTTTTTAAAAAAGAAATATTTTATTAATAGAGTTAAAATAAAAGGCAAGTGTGCGGTACAGTGCTGTTTTAATAACTAACTTACAATCGTAATAAAGTTTTACAGTTGAAAATAAAGCAAATAGATAAAGGGGTATCAAATTCCATACATAAGCATACATGTGTATTTATACAACGTGTAACTCGCACATTTACCTGGGCAGAGTCGACTCAGCAAACATACCTACGGAATGCCGCCTTGATTCTTGAATTTTCTCTCAGTAACATTCATGGGCATAAATCGTTGCAAGCCGATTTTGTCTCGGTAAATGTGCGCACCCAAACAGCATCCGGTGGCATACACCCGCATTCCTTCGGCTTAATACACAATGATATTCAGTAATTTTCGTTTACTATTTTGAATAAACAAACACCAAATATTTCAAGACTAGACAGAAGCAATAGGTAAAATTTATTTCAAACTTATTTACAACATAAAAAATGTTGGCTTCTTTGGAGGTGGTAAAGGGATCAAAGAACCCAACGTTTTTTATATTGCAAGTAAGTTTGAAATAAACTTTACGCTATAGAGGACTTCCCGGTAGGATTTTCGCGCTTATCCATGACTAATGTGCTTATTCGTTTCCGCTCCGGAATTTTTGCTGGCCAGTGCAGGCCGATCCCACCCGGCTAAAAGTGCTTCAAACTTAATTCGCAGATTAACTTGTAAAAAGTGAACCACTGGTTCTTATACTAAAGTTCTTATATAAGTGAATCATATGAATAAACTAGTTGAATTCATTGGGAGCATACACTAAATCACGTCCACTTTAATCGCAAATTCTTTTTCTCCTCATAGATTTGACAGTTATAATAATCGACCAGCTACAAACGTCCAAATATACCATCATCAATATCAATTAGTTTAAAAAGAAAAAAAATTAAAATTTCAAATCAAATTTGATGTGACATTTTACAGAAATGAAATCCTGGGAAAAATGGATTTTGATAATTTTTCATATGCGTATTTTGTTCCGTAAAATGCAAATTAGTTATAAGTAGTTATAATTTACCGAACAGGTCCGCGCCAGTAGTTTTTGCCGCCGGGTGCAAGCGATATTTTGCCGCCCTCATGCAAAATAAAAAAGTTTTTTCTAGTTTTGCTGAAACAATTACCATAAAAAACCTGAGTTTAAAAATATTAAGTAGTACAGGGTTATTCATTATAAATTACCCACCCCTTATCATCGTTATTATTGCCTATAGAAAAAAAAGTTTTAAATAGAAGTTGTGTGATTATGATTGAATTTTGTTAAAAAGGTACAGTAGCGTGCAGATCTCAGGGAATACAAAAAATAATATATTTTTTTTAAATAGGAACCCTATATATTATTAAATTTTTGGAATGATTCTTTGTTCCTAATTTCAAAAATATACCATATGTTACCCCTACCATATACCATTTTTGAGTTATTAAACGTCGAATATCTTAGTTAAACTAGTTAGTCAATAGGGAAAAGTTAACATTATTAAAGTGAGCTATGAAAATGACAACTATTATGTTGGATAAGTGACATTTCATTAATGAAATAATCAAAATAGTTAACTCATAAAAGATGTTCGATGTGCCCACCATTATTGTCAATGCATAATTGATAATGTCTTCTTATATTTACAATTGCACCGGAAATGGCTTCATTATTTATATTCAGATTGTTTATTTCAAGTCGAATACTATTTTTTTTTTTTTTTTTTTTCGGTTTCCCGATGCCGGTCAGTCCTCCCGTGGCCTCCGACGCCTCACGGGAGTCGCGCCGACGCATCAACTACAGCCACTCCCCGCATCCCGCAGGGTTAGTGACTGTAGATACCAGAATCGTGTGCCCTAAGTAGACGAAGAGAACCCAGAATGACCGCCTTCTGCATTTGACCCGCCAGCCACTCGGCTGGTTTTTGGCAGGCCGGTATGATCTTCAGTTCCGAGAGCAGCGTAGGCTTTATCCCTCCGAGTACACCGATAATAAGGACGACCATTTTGACCGAGTAGCCTGGGTACAGCACTTGGAGCTCGTACCGGAGATCGCGATATTTGGTCCGTTTCTCCTCCTCCTTCAAGGTGCCGAGAACTCGATAACATACATCACCTTGAGTTGATGGTCGAGGAGGACTATGTCAGGCTTGTTGGCTTGGATTAGCCTGACAGTCGGGAACGAGTAGTTCCAGTAAATCCGGCATTTCTCGTTCTCGACAACGGACTCAATATCTCCGGGGACGTAAGGCAGCACTGGTGTCTGGTCTACCCCGTACGAGTGCCTTAGATGGTAGTATAGCACTCGTAAAGCCGCGTTATGTCGGTGGATGTAGGCCGAAATCGCATATATGGGACATGCAGAAAGTAAGTGCATGAGCGATTCCGGCGCCTGATGGCAGGTCCTGCAGTTGATATCAGGAACCTCTACACGCCACACGCGGCTACGGTAGACCAAGGTGTTGATAACACCATCTTGGCAGGCCATAATGAATCCCTCGGTCTCCGACTTAAGCCCTGCTGACCTTAGAAAGGCGAAGGTCAGCCTGGTCGATAAACCCAGTGTTTCTATGTTCTTATAGAAGACACCATGCTGGGGTTTATCGACGTGCTGCCGAAACAGATTTTCCTGTTCGGCAGCTCTAATTCGGGCTTTCAGACGATTTGGCTGAAGTTCGGTGACTGACTCAACATCAGCACCTCGCCGGCCTCCTCGCCTGATGTCAAATGCGAGACTGAGTTCATCTGCGGCTCTTTTTGCTGCCTTGAACAATCCTGCTCCCACTCCTACAGTTTCGTGATGTTTTACGAACCGCAAGAGGGGATCTGAGCTCCTGAGTATGTTACATGCCATACTCAGTACTACTCTGCCATGCGTACACTCCAGGCTCAAGAGTCCTCGGCCCCCCCGTTGACGTGGGAGGTACACACGAGGAACGGACGATCTAGGATGAATACTTCTATGAATATTCATCATCTTGCGGGTATCTCTGTCTAATTGGCGCAGCTCATCTACCCTCCACTTTACTACTCCGAAGGAGTAGAGCAGAATCGGAACGGCAAGCATATTAGTTGCAGACACCTTGTTCTTCCCCGAAAGTTCGGAAGACCAAATCTTTCGGAGGCGGTGTCTGTACTTGCCGCGGAGAGAATCCTTTATTTGTGTTACATCTTGGATGTGCCTTTGTTGCACACCCAGGTATGTATAGGTCTCTCCGGCATCCAGATGTCGTAGGATGCTTCCGTCTGCGAGCTGCGCATCTTCAGGGAATTCCCCGCATCGTCCTCTCTTGAGGTGGACGACTGCACATTTGTCCAACCCGAACTCCATACCAATTGCCCGCGTATATTCTTCGACCACCCTAAGAGCGTTTTGTAGTTCGCGCTCTCCGGAGGCATAAAGTTTAAGATCATCCATATAAAATAGATGGGTGACCTTATGCCTCCGGTCGCTGGGTGGCCCACATTGATATCCGCGGGTTTGGCGGAGCCCAACAGACAACGGCAGCAGTGAGATGCAGAAGAGGAGAGGACTCAGGGAGTCACCCTGGAAAACTCCTCTCCTAAATGCCACCTGCCCTGTCGTGACCCGCTGTGCACCTGATGTTATGGTGAAGCGGGTCTTCCAGAACGGCAGCAGCTGTTCTATGCATCTCACTAGTGGTGCTGGTACCGCAAGACATTCGAGCAAGTACAACAATAGATCATGCGATGTTGTATCAAATGCCTTGCGGTAATCAATCCAGGCCATCGATAGATTCCGCTTGTATTGCACAGAATCCTGTGTAATACAGCGGTCTATCAGCAGGCTGTCCTTGCAACCTGCCATGCCCTTCTTGGCACCACGCTGTTCGTGTATCTGCTGGAAGACCGGATCAACAGACCTCAGCGTCCTAGCATACAAGATACGTGTAAATATCTTGTAGCAGGAGTTAAGGCAAGTGATCGGCCTATAATTCCTCGGGTCGGAAAGATCCCCCTTTTTTGGGGATTAGCACAGTACGTCCCTCGACGAACCAGTCCGGAATCTGCTGCCCCTCGTTCAACCATGAGTTGAAAACTCGCGCCAGACGGCGGTGAGTGGAAGGAAATTTCTTCCACCACCAGTTGTTAATGCCGTCTGGGCCCGGGGCAGCGAAGTTCTTGATACCAACAAGTGCTTGTTGGACTTCCTCCGTACTGATTGCCGGGCACACTTCTTCTGGCTCTTCAAGATGTCTGTGACACAGAGCCTCGAAGTGTGCAATTGATGGAGTGTCGCTATTGAATGGACGCGGCGTTTCGTAGATTCCCTTCCAGAAGGTTTCGACATCTTCTACAGTCGGCGGATTCTCGACAACACGCTGTGGCTCTTGAAAGAGGCGGGAAGGATTCGTACGGAAGAAATTGTTTTGCTCCATACGCTTCACCCGCCTCTTCAATGTTTTCTTTATCGCCATGAGCGCTCGGATCCTATCTAGACAGTGCTGCTTGATGGTAAGCATCACTGTCAGATTTAGAGTATGGTGTTGACGTCTTAATCCGGCAGCTATGCGCCGGATCCTGGGAGTAAAAACTCTACCAGTCGTCTTATATTCCACCACACTCTGGATCCGAGAAGCGTGTTGTCTGGCCGACTGTATCTTGCCTTCGATTTTTTGTACACGCCGCTTGGCTTTCTCGACCCCGTGATTGGTTGACATCTCACGGGGGACGAGTTGCTTCGCGGCGCTGTACACGGCACAGTTGATTTGCCAGATGTCTACATCTTCCGGAATTTCCTCATCGATGACCGCGTCCATTCTAGCCAGGTCTTGTGGCTTTAGGTTAGCCCTGTTAAGGCTAACCCTCGTCCTTAAGTCTACACCGGTGAACTCTAAAGGATGTTCCCCATCAGCTGGTAATTGCCGCGGTGGGACTGCGGCTGGCAGTTCTTCTAGCTGACGGGGTGCCCTTACGTAACCTGTCCTGAGCAGAAAGGATACTTGATCTCTCAGATGTTGTTGAGAGAAGGCGCGATGCTCTGGATGCATTTCGCACCAAAGTGCATGCAATCGCGCCATGTATCCCCTTCGCTCAGGTTCGCTACTCTCGCGGCAGGTCAGCATGTCATCCCGAAGTTCTCTCGTCCACTTAAAGCGTCCTTGTCCGTTGCGGTTGTTATCATTGAGACGTTCCGGTGAGGCCCCTCCCACTTGTCTCTGACCCCCATCCGATTGGGGTCGGTCGTGAGGGGCCCTTCTTCTTAGGTTATAAGGAACCAGAAGGGAAAGGGGTACTAGGTGGTTAGCCTTCGTACCCCCCGGCCGGCATTTGTCAGGCAGAGTTGCCTCTGCCTGTCCAGGGTGCACCAGCGTGGAGGTTGCCGGTCCTTTGCATTGAATACTATTATTATTATTATTATTATTATTATTATTATTATTGACAATGTCTTTAAGAAATCCCCAAAAAATGAATCCATAGGGGTCAAATCCGAAGTGCTAGGTGGCCATTTAATAGGCCCATTATTCACTATCCATTTTGAGAATACATTATTCAAATGATCTCGAATGGATAGGACACTATGCGGAGATGTCCCATCCTGCATCCAAATGAAATCAAGTTTGGCTTCCGGAAAATTCTGCAAAAGAATATTTTCTGCTTCTGGAATAATTATTTCCAGATAGGTAACTTCAGTTAAAGTATAATCATAAAATATAGGCCCAACAATTTTGTTTCTGAAAATTCCACACCAAACGCTAACAATTTTTCTTCCTGATCTTTTTCTGTTGTGCTTATTTTCCCACGACCTTCGATTTTTCCTATTAAAAACTCCTGCCGTAGAAAAGGATGACTCATCAGTCCATAATATTTTAGTAAAAAAATCGGGATCTTCATTCAACTTTTGAATCATCTGGCGGCAAAAGTCCAGCCTTTTTCTATTATGAGCCTCTGTTAAAACTTCTACGGTTAATATTTTATATGGTCTATAGCTGTTATTTTTTAACGTACGTTGGATTTTGGAATAATTTTACCTAATTGATCGACTGCATTATTTATACTACATTGAGAATTTTCTAAAAAATAATACAATGTTTCAAAAAAAGTCTATTCGCGAATAAATATGGATGGGCTTACCTTCGAAATGAAGCAGTATATCTAGCTGTTCTTCCTGGTTTGCTTGAACTACACTCTTTTTTTTTACCTTTCTGTAAATATTTTTGAACGAATTTTCTGATGGTGTTAGACGATTTGGATACAATACCCTATATGATTTTTTTGCTGTACGTTTATTTTTGTTATTTTGTATATAAAAAGTAAATATTTGGACATTTTCTTCCTCACTGTAAACCATTTTGATTATTTCATTAAAGAAATGTCACATCAAACATAATAGTTGTCATTTTCATAGCACTTTAATAATGTTAACTTTTCCAGATTTACAGTAACTAGTTTAACTAAGATATTCGACGTTTAATAACTCAAAAACGATATATGGTAGGGGTAATATATGGTATATTTTTGAAATCAGGAACAAAGGATCATTCCAAAAATTTAATAATATACAGGGTATCCCATTTAAAAAAAAATATTTTTTGTATCCTCTGAAATCTTCACGCTACTGTACTTTTGATAGCATTTTAACAAAATTCATTCATAATCACATAACTTTTATTTAAAACTTTTTTTTTCTATAGGCAATAATAATGATAAGAGGTGGGTAATTTATAATGAATAACCCTGTACCTAGAAAAAAGTAAAAATGCATAACTTGGATTATTCTTTTATTGTTCTAAAATAAATATAAGTGAAACATAACAAACACAAAATTTAAACATCATAAAAATAATAATATGAAAATTAAGATTTAGCAAAAATAAAAATGTTTTAAAGAGTATCAAAACATAAATCTAAATCTGAAGTTTTTAAACAAAACTAATTTGCCCTGCTTTCGTATTTGCAAAGACTTTGACAATACTTTCGACTTTTAACTTATTACATTCCCCAAACTCAATATGTATCAAGGCCAAGTTTTTAAGTCTTTCTTGGCTCATAGAAGATCTTAAATTATTTTTTATCAAATTCAATTTTGAAAATGATGTTTCACCACTCGCAACTGATATGGGCAACGTACATAATCCTGAGTACTACAGAGAGATTTGGGAAAGTATTTAGAAAACAATTTTAAAAATGTATTCTAAAACATCCATGGTTTTTTTTTTTCTATTTTCATTTTGTATAAATGGTAAAATTGCATTGATCTCATCAGCTAGTTTTAGACCATTAATATGTCTTTCGTTAGTCGATTCATTTGACAGTTTTAATTGTAGGTTCATGCAAAATTTTTTTAATTCGTCATCTGTTGACACGGTTGATAATTTCGATATGTGCAAAAATTTAAGTCGTACATACTTTTATCAAAGTAAACCTTTCACTAATTGACATTAAAGTGGTCGAGAACGCTAATATAAAAATTCACTTTAAAACTAATTTTTTGGTCAATAATAGGGTCATTTGCACCTTCATAATCAAACTGCTTTTTTCTTTGATCTTTTTCTTAACGGTATATGTCCTAACTCAAATTTTGGTCTAAATCATTTGCAATAGATATAACACTTTCTACCAACTTTTCGAATTCGTCATTCATTCGTTTTTCCTTAATATATTTTACTAAGCTTTCAATTTCGTCTAAACAGTCTACCATATACAGGGTGTACCCCTAGTGCGCATTTGTTCCATAACTATTACAGATAGAGAAAAAAAGTTACACAAAAGTTCCTCAGCATTCATCATTGCATACTCAAAAAATAATTTTAGTCATACAGGATATTTCGTTTTGGCTGCGTAGTAATCAACTATGTTAGGTTAAATGAAACACCCTGTATATTATTTCATATTTGAATAGTGACGTAAAGAATTTTCCAATGAACTACCATAACATGTACTTTGTTTGAGTACTTCAGGAATTATTTGAAATTATGTAGAAATTTTGAGGTATGTACACCATTACAAGAGAACGTTGCATTCGTCTAATTTGAAATATTTTCAAGTGTTTCAATACGGCAATGAATTACAATAGAAAAGTCCTTTCAAACCGTGTATCCGGTTTTAGATTTTTTTCTACAGGATGTCCTAATTTTGTGTCGAACTTAAAGATTTAAAAACCTGAATAACTTTATTATTTCAAATGGAACACCCTGTATGTTATTTCATATTCGATTAGAGGATTTCAAGAGCTTTCCGATGATCTACCATACTTCATATTTATTTTTAATGTTTTTGAGGATATGATCGTTTATGTCCAAATTTTAAGAAACAAAAAACGTAAGTGCCCTATTTTGGCATATTTTATGCAAATGTTCAATAACCAATAAATAAAGGGGTTAATATTTTGATGCTCTTTTTATAAAATTGATCCAATAGTGATCTATGAACAAGTACATTACCTTATAATAATTATAATAAGTGTTTAGAGGTCGCTGATTTGTTGCCCAAGACAATAAATTTCTCTAAAAAAATAATATTCCACCATCACCATCAGAAACAGGGATAATTTGCTAATTTTTCTAATTAGAAATTTTTGAAATAAATGTGTATTAATTGAATTACATACATTGCATATCTGAGAAAATACAATAAAACCAATTCAAATAAAATGCACTAACTTTAATTAACAAATAACAAAATGGTAACAATTAACTTAAATTATTATTCTAACTAAATGTTCAATGTGTTGAACGTTTTGATTTGCGCACAAATTAACTCTATCGTGGAGGGATCTAGTGACATTAATTAACATTTGGAGAGTAATTGTATTTAATGCATTTGTTATTTTATTTTTCAAACGTCTCTAGGTTCTTCTTGATGAAAGGATTATTTTTTCTTTAATGCATTTTTACTGTCATTTTTATGTTCAACAAAGGATAGCTGAACATAAAAATGACAGTAAAAATTCATTGAAGAAAAATAATCCTACCCAACTCATAGAACATGTGTTGATAGGACAAACTTTTAACTTTGACGAAACTAAAATAATTGAGAAACAAAATAACAAAAAAAAAAGATTAACTAACGAAATTATATGTATAAAGAAAAATGATAAGGGTGTTAATAAACGATCTAATATTGAAAACTTAAATGCAGCCTATTTCAATATCATTAGTATAACAAAAAGGTAAATTTAATATAACAACATTAAATTTAAATTGTAAATGGCTCCTAAACTATAAAAATAAAAAAAATTTAATAAAAAATGTGAACATTGATAGCAAGCAACATCAGCGTAGATATATCGAATCAATTAGATGTGATTTTGCTTTGAGACCAAAAAATTATATTTTAATATTCTCAATAATTATTTTAAATTGTTTAGTGTTTTTTGTTTTTTTCTTAGTTTTGTTTGTGACAATTACTTTAAAAATTTTATAAGTACAGAATTCCAATGTATCTAGTGACGTCCAGGAAGATATTTGAAACAAATAGGACGTCAAAAACCACAATTAACTGTAAGTCTATCTCTAACATTTTATTTTTAATATTTAATCCTAATATTGTTGTATAAATTGTCTTTTACCTACTTTTTGTTTTTTCAAATTGTGAATATGTTAATATTTATTGGTTTAAACCATATTTAATGCAAATTTTAATGTCAGGTAAGTAATTTAATTTAAACTGTTTTAACTTAAACTTTTTAAATTACGTAATTCTATAAGAATTTTGTAATATCAGTGTCCTGATAATGTTTATAATAATAAACGAAACGTCGACAAATTGAAAATTGGTTTTTGAAATTAATAATTTTGATCCCATCACCCACTACATAGGCTTTCCAAGATCGCCCAATCTTATAAGTTTAGATTTTTTTCTGTGGGGTACTATTAAAAACATTTTTTTCAAAATCCCATCATCCACTACATAGGCTTTAGTCAAAATTTCTTTTGAATTGCTTAATTAAGTAATATTATTTCTTATGGGTACACAAAATAAAAAGTAACGTACATTTTTAAGACGTTTGGCTTTCTTATAGCTAAATCGAATTTTTTTGTTAAATTAGGATGTTCTTATTTCGGCGTAACCAGTTATTTTAGGTTTTTATTCAAAACATTAAAGAAAATATGTCAATTTTATTTTTTTTTATTTTGTTTCTTTCCACTGTTAGCCAATAAAAGACATTTCTTTTTATTGTAAATAAATTTACGTATGTTCACTCTGTTGAAATATTTTTCCACTGATTCAATAAACCTAAAAGGCATTTATCTTAATTCTAATGCCTTGAAATATTTTTTACGCCTGGTAATAAATAAGTAACCCACAATGATATATTTATTACGCCTGGAAATAAGCAATTTACAATACATTCGCTACTTTGCCCATTGTAAATCGGGCTCACTAAAACCAACCCACCACTGCATAGTTTAAGTGTACAGACTATAATTCATTTCGCAAGAAACTTAAGTATTTCCGACCTGTTAGATGTCCTTCAAAGAAATATGGTCCGATAATATGTTGGCCCACTATTCCAGCCCAAGCATTTGCACTGAAACGATTTTGTGTATCAACTTCCCGAATTATTGTTGGGTTTTTTGAAGCGTAATAATTACAATTGTGACTATTAAATCGGCCGCAGTTATGAAATGTAGATTCGTCACTAAATAAAACGAAGTTAAAAAACAGCATCATCATTAATTCTAATTCGTACCCAATCACAGAATCTTAGTCTATTCTCAAAATCGAGATTTGATAACTTCTGGTGGCGTTGTATATGAAGGGATGGAGCTTATTTTTTTTACTACCCTATTTATCACACTCTTTGAAATATCTAGTTGGTCACTGAGCTGCCTCACACTTACATTAGGATTTTCTACAATGGAAATTCAAATTGCAAACTGATTTTCCTCTCGACTAACCTCATGAGTTCTTGAATACTTTTTATATTTAATACTTAATGTTGCTTGAAATCTAATTTTCAGCCTTTCAAAAGCACTCAGTAGTGGGTGCCTTCTATCTGGGTATATAGTAGCGTGCATTCTAGATGCTAATAAAGAATTCTTATTGCATTCTCCCAACATATAAAGCATATCAACTAATTCACTATCGTGAAAATTCATTTTTTTAAATAATTATTCCTGTTATATTAAACGCACAAAACTACAACTATTAATTATTACAACTATTACAATCAATTATGACCCTGTCCTATAGAACTTGTTTTATTATCAAACAATTTACAACGAAAACAGAAGACTACATCTACTTTTGTAGAATACATTAACCAAATACGTTGGACGGTTTCACCATTTGTTAATATTTTTTTATAGTGGGCCATGTTCCTGGATCATTAAAAATTTCATATTCAGTCCCTTTTTCTGCTGTATTTTCTAATGTCATCACTGCTTGTGATTCTACAATTTCAACCTCCGAGACTGATTGTTCACTATTGGTGTTACGGTTTTGTTCAGCTTCAATTTGGGTCCCCATTTATTCTACTTGTTTATTAGTATTTTGAGATGTAGACAACATTGTTTCTTGGCATTGATTAGGCAGACATAATTTCGGAAAAACTGGGTGATGTTTGACGTACTTTTTTTATTTCCTCTGTTTTCCTTATTTTCAGTTCCTTGTATTGTATCGCTGATAATCGTTTGCGTCCATCGGACATCTGACAATAAGTACAAGAAAACAATATGAAAATGAAATTCAGATATACGGGATAGTCAGAGAACTAAAAATGTTTAAAATAATACCCCATAATTCCACATACATATTCAAATGAATCAAATAATTTAATAATAAATAAAATAAATTTTAATTAAAAAAAAATTTTAAGTTAAAAAAAGTAAAATTGGATGGACATATTCGAGGGAAACCGGAGTGCACATGGCGCGAAGGCCGGCCGGTTGCCATAACTTCTTCAACCTCGTGAACAAACGTTCATATTCATATAAACCAATAGCCTAGTATCGACCGTATGTAAGCCCGGTGGATACGACGGCTTTAGACCCGGAGAAATTTCTGTCGTTAACAAGCAGCCTCACCTTTACATTTTCACGTTTTTCTAATAAAATGTGGTGAAACTGATGAAACTCTTATAAAAAAATAGATTACAAGCGATAGATATCAGACGCATAAACAAAATAGAAGTACAGTTCAATTTGTTTATAAAATACAGTTCAATATTGCCCTTAAAACATCTCATCATCTCATGATGATAACGTAATACCCATACAGTAAATAGCCGGACCCAGAAAATAAAATTGCATAATGGTTTTACTGTTTAAGTAAAATGCAAAATGGGAAAATAAAATAAACAACGTACCTTGAATTTGGAACTAAAAAATTCGCTTTTTTTCGAAAACACCTTTAATTAAGCACGTTGCAGTCGTTGCACGATTATAAAGAAAAAATGTAAAATTTCGGTATTTGCCCACTGAGTAGTTGTTTCGTTCAAATCATATTTAATAACAGTAGTTTAGTTCACCTGGGCTAGAGGTCGCCGCTCTCAGTACTTGCTTCGCAAGTCGGTATCCGCCACAGAGACATCTATGATGTCGATCGGATAGTATCGTTTGGACCATATGAGAAGTTTCACATACCTCTCACCACTACTCAATTTACCTTAGTCAGTATATGACTAGCAGGTTGGCCACTATCACATACCTCTCACCACTACTCTATTTACCTTAGTCAGTATATGACTAGCAGGTTGGCCACTGTGATGTCGCGCAGCTTGGAGTGCAATGTGCATAGCTTTCTTTGTATATTTTGCAAAAATTCGTTTACCGCCAGCTTTCCGTAATACACCACGCACCTTGCGAACTATTCCACCACCTAAATCTATTGTTCTAACATCCTTCTTGCTATTCTTCCCCTTCTTCTTCTTTTAAGAATATTCTTTCCATTTGAAATATGTGGTATTGTTGACTTACATCCCATACCAAGACGTTGTTTTCCTTTCATTATGTTCGTAACTAACCAAGCGGCTGCTTTTTCTCCAATCGTTGCGTCTTTCGATTTAACTCATTTTCAAGCTGCCTGTTCAAGTTGATAGTCTGATTTGTGTCTGGCTGCTATATCGTTCTGTGTGTATGCAATATCGTGTTCCTTGCACGAAATATCAAGTTGATTTTTTTCCGATATCGCCGCGCGCGAGTCTCTTTTCTTACTTGGTACCGGGACCGCAATACTGATAACCTCCCGGTAAATGCAATTCAAATGGAAGCTTGTTAATCAGAAAATTGATTATACCCCCACCAATCTTTTTTTACGTTGATGTCTTTGATGTGTGTGTTGTGTAGTGATCAACATTTAAATACGTGTTGTAAAACATGCATCTATTTATATAGTCTTCAACCGCACAATCTGCATTGTCAAGCAGAAAGAAAAAATTATTGTGGATAATTTAGATGAAAAGGTTGGATTTGGGCACTGCGATGGAAATAAACGTCATGAGGCGCTGCTACCCTCAACTGTTATAATCGGGCCGTCAAATTGCGGAAAGACAAATATAATGATTTCTCTACTTACCCACCCTCTCGAACTACGTTTTTTGAATATATATATATATATATATATATATATATATATATATATATATATATATATATATATATATATATATATATATATATATATATATATATATATATATATATATATATATATATATATATATATATATATATATATATATATATATATATATATATATATATATATATATATGTATATATATAGATGTCTGACGGCGGAATACGAGATCTGTATATGGTCAAACTTGAGGATTGCGAGATCCTGAGATCCGAAGGGCGGATCTCGCAGCGTACAACCCGTTTATTTGGTGTATTTAGGTTGTGCGCATGCCAACTGTACCTATAACAATCGGATCTCGCAATCCGCAATTTTATCCGGCATATATGTAAAAATAGTTCGGGGCCATTGACGTAGAGGGCGCACCGATCATTTTTGTATATAACTTAAAGCGACAAAATGTATGAATAAGGGATCCGAAAAATTGCAACAGTGTGCGGATCTCATTTGATGTGACACATGACTAAACACTTGTTTGAAAGATTATATACACATAACACCACGCAGGTGCATAATGTACGGATCTCGATTAATGCATAAAGTGACCAGTGATTTTTTAAATGTACATACACAAGAACAGCTGATTTAACTTTTGTCAGATCGGTTCCTGGATCGTTGCGAAGTATTTCGACAAAGGTTTATATGTTCTGCATACTATTAATGAAAGAATTTTAATTTCGTCATATATCGT
The DNA here is from genome assembly GCA_029963845.1 of Rhamnusium bicolor. Taxonomy (NCBI): domain Eukaryota; kingdom Metazoa; phylum Arthropoda; class Insecta; order Coleoptera; family Cerambycidae; genus Rhamnusium; species Rhamnusium bicolor. The sequence continues at coordinate 82,999 of JANEYF010000943.1, forward strand.
TAATGCGTGAACGGAATTAAGTGAGATTTTTTATTTTGGTTACAGTAATCATTCACCATCTCAGGTCTAGGATATTAACCAAATATCAGGACTGGACGGAGAATAAAAATATATATTTTTAATTATTCATAGAAAATGGTACACTGAATACTGTCTATTAATTATTTGATACTAGAATTTTTACATTACACTTAAAAAGAAATAAAATCTCATAAAAAATTTGTTGGCACCATTTCATTATTTAAATTAAATAAAAACAAATTGCCGAAAATTCGATAATTTTTTTTTAATTATGAAATTGAGAGAAAAATTTACCAGATATTAACATTTTGTTAGGCATAAACTTCAATTTGTATCTTACATCAGATATTTTAAAGCAAATATATATTTTTTTTTAACAATTAAAAAATATTTGTAATATTTTAGGATGTGTGATACAAATAAAAAGTAGTGTAAATACAGAACAAAAAGTAATATCTTGTTAACACATGAAGTGGCTCTGGTTTCTCAAATTCTTAATTAAAAAAGAGAAATTATTGAATTTTTTCCATTTAATTTTTTTTATTTAAATAATGAAATGATGCCAAAAAATGATTTATGGGATTTTGTATCTTTTTTGGGGTAATTAAAAATTCTAGTATCAAATATTTAACAGATAGTATACAGTGTGTTATTTTCTATGAATATTTAAAAAATTTTTTTTCTTCCAGATATTTTATTAATATCCAAAGCGTTAGATGGTGAATGGTTACTGTAACCAAAATACAAAGTTTCATTTGATTCCGCTTATGCATGACAGATATATGGTAAATAGAAATATTTTTTTCAAAAACTGTAAAACACCTTGTATTTAAAAAACGGAGCCCATTTAGCCATTACTATATGGGGATTTAAGGTCACCTCAATATTCCATATCTTTCAGTACAGTGCAAAGCTTTCTTCATGAATAACCCTATATATAAACTGAAAAAATCAAAGAAGACATCCAATAATCAGTATAACCGGAAGTGCATGATGATAACTGAACATATCTCAATAAATCAGTATGAAGAACCTATAAATCCAAATTTCAGTTTTTAAATATAATCTATTTTATAAATGCTTAAAAAATAACTGAGTTTAAATTGCCCTGTATTTTGGAGTTTTTACATTTATTTCTGTTGTTTTTAATACATTTTTATTTTTACAATAAATAAAATATATTATTAAATATATTTTTAAATCAACACCTTGTTAGTAATTTCAACTACAATGGGAAGAAAAACAATTTTGAATTGCCTGTGTTTTGAGTTTTACATTTATTATCATTATCTTTATTGTCATTTTTGTTTTTTTATAAGAAATAAAAAATTATTTTTATACTAGTGCTTCTTTTTTCTTGGTAAATTTAAATTACAGTGAGAAGAAAATCAATTTTGCTTTTTTAGATATCTGGGTGATCAAAAAAGTGCGAGGTATTTTATGTATTTCTTTTGTGAATGTTGTTATTTAAATATCATGCTTTGAAGAAAAATTAACTAATGGGATCTAGTCAAGAAAAAAAATTGTATGACAATATATCATTGCATGTTCAATTGATACAAATTGCTTTATTGGCAGTGTTATGAAACAGATCTGTGAAAAATATTTTTTTCTACAATAAAAAATTTTCTCAATTCTAATATTCGATTAAAATAAAATAGATATAGAAATGAGCATTCTATACGAAACAGAAAATAGCACGACCAATATCCATTATGACTCATAAATCCTGAAAGTACGCTTTTCAATTGCACTAGATTTATTAATATTTTTTGCCGAAATTAAATACCATCATATACATTTCAGATGCAAGATTACACAAAATTAAAACTTGCTACCTACGTATTTCAAGGTTGACTGACATAAAATATAAGCACATTATTATTAGTGCTCCAATTTTTTTCTAGAAGCAAACACTCTGTAGTTGATGTCAACTCTCTTCAAAGTTCATTAAAAAGTGTGCTAAAGACATTGACTATCAGCTACAACGTTTTATACATTATTTACTATTGTGGTGTGTTAAATGACCTTGTGCTATAAATAGAACTATCTATATACAATATTCTTACCTATATTATGCGAGATCTAAAATGTGGCAACATCGTCGGATCTCGCTTTCCTTGTAATTTTCGAAGTATATAGAAGTATATATTTTTTGGATCTCGGAATACTACAATGTGTAGGATCTCATAATGAACATATTTACTTTGCCAACGGATTTTCCTAGAACCGGTATTTTTGGAATCTTTTGATAAATGAAATTTGGTTATCGAACGAATTTTAAAATTTTCTCAAAGCATCTGGGAGACATACAAAGTTTTAGTGTAGATCTCGTATTGTACATTTATACACGGATCTCGCATTCCTCTTTTCGCAGTATATATATATACATATATATATATATATATATATATATATATATATATATATATATATATATATATACATATATATGTATATATATACATATATATATACTATATATATATATATATATATATATATATATATATATATATATATATATATATATATATATATATATATATATATATATATATATATATATATATGTATATATTCAAAATCACTAAATCAACCCAAGTATGAGTACTTACAGAACGTTTTAACACCGATTAAGAGATTAGGGTTTGATACCTTTAGTAATAATACACAAATAGTTGAACCGTCCGAAGCCCAGCCGGAGTCAATATTTATATTTAATGATGTATATGTGAGAAGCAGGATGTTATAAGATCCTATTTTAGCATGGGGCGTCATAGGAATGTGGATTGTTTTTATCTCGCCCAAACATATTCACGCACACCGAAGCAACTCATAAAGGACAATAGTAATTTCATAGTTATGTTTAAACAGGATGACATGAATTCCCACCACGTATTTTCCGATCATGTGTCACCCGATGTAACATTTAAACAATTTCAAGAAATGTGCGTAGAGTGTTGGAAAGATAAATATGGATTTCTGGTATTAGATAAGGATAGAGAAATACATGAGGGTCGATATAGAAAAGGTTTTGATAGCTTTATATATCCTTGATGTATTTTAATTAAAACTTCAATCGGTCTATAGACATCATCATGGACACTTCGATAACAGAGATATATAATTATTAAAATGAATATCATCAACGGCGGTAAAACCAACATTGATGCTGAGAATGAAATTTGTCTGAAACGTAAGGTGATAAAAATGCTAGATGCAATACGAAACAAATTCAACTCAATTAAAAGTAGACATATGGAGAACCAAATATCACTTGAAAAATGTATGAACCTATAACAAAACCTTGAAAAGTTATATCCTCAGCGACAAATATAAAATCACGAATTCACCCACTATAAACGAAAACATCGATTCAAAGGACGCATTCACGAGAATCATTTGATAGAGGTACTTCTTTTTAAGCCACACCTGATAGAGGCCTCCATCATCAATATTCGCCAACCCAGGTTCGGAAATTTCATTTGCAGGAGAAGTACATGACATAGTCAGTAGACACATAGGAAATTTAAAGTCTGGTGATTCTAAATATGATACTATATACGGTGTACGAGTAGTCCCAATAATGATGTGCTATGGATGGATAATGCCGAAGTACGATTTTCTAATGGAAATATTGCACTGTTGCGTGGTAAAAAAAACTTGGGGTATATCCAGGAAGTGCTAAGTTATATGATATAATGTTTCTGAGATATCCACCGATTTTAAATAGTGTGAGTGTTAATCGCAATGAAGAGATGAAGATCTATGATAAAATATTAACAAAGACTAATGCACCATTCCAAGAATTATAAGTCAGATAATGGGTTGTACACCTGTAAATGGAAGAAATTCCACAAAATTATAAAATCTTTGGTAACCTCTACAATGGTGACGAGATTCTAAAAGCGGTTTAGGATTACAACCTAAAATACCTACTCAGAAGATGTACGTACAATGATAGAGATGTGGATTATGTATATTGGAATAAACCAAAAGAATTGGTGGACCGTCTGCGTCTGTTATGGGCCTAAAAAATGGCTGGTAACAGTAATGTTAACAACGAAATATTAAGTTTAATCGGCGAGATCACACGAGAAAAAATTGTGTATTAAAGCTTCCTTGGTCACGCCTTCCAAAGAGTGCATAATGTATATTCATACTGATATAATGTTATTAATCTTATATATTACATCACCCAGTAGCTACAATTCGTGCAAATGTGTCTAAAATGAGTCAGATATATTCAGAAATGGCTACTGTAAATACCAATGACAAGTTCGGTCGTAGAAAAAGTGATAGTAAATCAGCGCTTTTACGCGGACCACTCGTTATTGGATTCAAGCTTACCAATGATAAGCATTTTGATGTTCAAAATAAACGTTTAAAGAATATTGGTTACCCGATAGATGAGACAGAGAGAACCACGAGACATTCAAGTACATATAAAAATGTGTTCGGTTTTAGGTATAATTACTGCATATTTCCATCCATGTTGTATATAGGTGTTTCTCAATCTATCTTTATTGCAGTTTTGGGAAGATTTTCGTAGATGCTGCTGGCGTTGATGTTGGATCCGGTCGCCATATTGTTTCTTTTGATGCTGATATTGTGTGGTGTGTGTCGTTTTTTATTTTATATTGGATTACGAACTGTAAAATACTGTGACTTTTAAATACTATTTTATTTGAACTTTTTATTAGTGGTAGTGTAGTATATAATTTTATTATAACCATGCCACAAAAACATTGTCTTATTTGTGGATTCAATGTAGAACAGGTGGAAGAAATGTACTATTTTCCAGTCAATGACCAAAGTAAGTTTGTGTTTTGTGTTTTAAAGGTATCTAAATGAAATTGTTTCCTTCATGTTAGGTCCAAAATTTGGCAAGAAATGATGGGAATAAAATGTGTTCCTGATGTATCACTACACACACCTTTTGCTATAAACCCAAGATTTCTGTTATTGTCACTGAATTCATCTTTGATAATGTGAACTTATGATATTCGTGTTCTGACCATTATGAAATTGTAACCAGGGAGATCGTGAAAGTTGTGTGGAAAATTGGGATTCCTTGGTGGTGTGAAAGAAAAAACCAAGAAAACATCCAGAATCGTAAGGATGCAAAGAAATCTAAACATAAGCTGACGACATTCCAGCATCGATAGTTGTTGATATGAGGTTTGTTCCAGCAGCAGCCAGAAACAGTTTGCAAACTATGAAATAAATAAATATGTTTTATTTTATTAGCTTCTTATGGCTTGATAACTTCAATGCTATTATTAATGTTTTTTTATAATTTCAAATGTTGATGTTGCATGAAACTTTATTATGTCCATATGCGCCTACCTAATATATTTATATTTACCCAATAATTATTAATTAGGTATATAATTTATGTACCTACTAGCAAGTACTTCTTTGTTCTTGTGTAGGATATGTATATTTATTTGTAAAAATCTATCAGTGTTTGTAATATGTTTTGCTAATGTAAACTTTACCTAAGCAATTAAATATTACTATTATATTTGTTAAAAGTATTGTTAAATTGCAGACCACATTGTATAAATAATGTGCAGCATTAATCAATGGTGATACATATATCTGGGATGTTAGGAAGCAAATGTATATTTTTTTTTCCTTATTGGTAGGCTTATTTATATATTTTTTGTACTTGCCATATAGGTTTTTTATTACATAGGTACCTGTTGTTCAAGAAAGTAATATAATCGTTATTATTTAATTGTAAAATGCTTAACTTTTTTGTTGAGCCATTTATTTTTCTGTGGTTTAGATTATTTAAAATATCTTCATAATTATTGCATTCAGTGTGGCTTGTTATTTTATTGATTTTCTATCAGTGAACGATTTATTTTATTTCTTCATTAAAATGTAATTGAAAATATAACAACAGCCAACAAAACGCATCGCGCTCTTTTTAAATCACGGCTCATCATCGCGCACACCATCTATTCTAACCTTCCCAAACAGTAGACCAGTGCATTATTCCGAATAGAAACAATACATATACTTGAATGTCTCGTGGTTGTCTCTGGATGAGAGAGATGGTGTGACACGTAATTATGTAGATCAGCATATTGGTAAAAACATGCATGAAATATCTAAAATAATTCTAGACACATTTCACAAATCCATGGTTGAGTACAATAAAAAAAATTAAGAATCCCACACAACGTATGCGGATCAATGGTGGTCCGAGTATACTATATTTATGCACAAGAAAATTACTGAATTGATTGATGAAGTGCAACATTATATAAGAAAAAGAAATTTCTATCGTTAAAAATATACTTAAAGAAAATCAAGATACTTTAACTGCTAGAGTAGCTAAAATAGAGCAGATTGACGTTGATTTCATTCAAAGAAGACGTCATATGGAAGGTTAGCATTTCCTCCCGAATTGGATGAAATATATATGTAGCTGAAAGAATAGGTGCACGATGGCGTTTAATAATTGCAAACAACAAGTTGTTAACGAACTGCACAAATCTTGTAGGCGAAATTTCCATAGAAGAAGAATTATAATTAAAGGATATGGTGATTTATGGCAGATAGACTTGGCTGAGATGCAACCATATGCCAAGAATAATGGAGGTCATCGATAGATTTTTGTTGTAATCGACTCGGGCTATTGTAAACAAAACAGGAGTGGAGGTTGCTAAAGCTATGAGAAGTGTTATAAAAAACAAAATATTCACCTAAAAACAGAGTGATCATAGAACTGCGTTCTACAACCGAAATTTTACTGCGATAATGAAGCAAAATCACATCAATCATTGCTTCACATATAGCACTAAAAAGGCAGCAATTGTGGAACGTGTAATACGGACATTGAAAATTGTATAAAAAATTCTCACTGCGAGGTAAATACAGATGGATCGACATTCTACATAAAATAACAGAACGTTATAATAAAAAAATTCACAGAATTACTAAAGTGATGCCTATCGATATTACACCAAATACATCTTTAAATGCATATAATCATGCCAAAATTGCTCTAAAACCTAAATTTCAATTGGCGATGTGGTGAGGATAAGCAAATTTAAAAGTGTGTTTTCTAAAGATTTTATGCCCAACTTTTTAACAGAACTGTTCAAAGTCGTAAAAATAAACATAACAAAACCTACGACTTATTTACTTCAAGATATGTTGGGTCAGCAAATCAAAGGGTGTTTTTATGAAATGGAATTGCAAAAACTAAATATCCCGATGTTTATTTAGTGGAGAATATTTTAAGGAAGAGAGGAAATAAAATGTTTGTGAAATGGCTCGGGTTTCCCAAAGAATATAATTCCTATATACGTTTTTCTTATAATTGTGGCCACTGCTTATTATGGCATTATATATATATATATATATATATATATATATATATATATATATATATATATATATATATATATATATATATATATATATATATATATATATATATATATATATATATATATATATATATGTATATATATATATATATATATATATATATATATATATATATATATATATATATATATATATATATATATATATATATATATATATATATATATATATATATATATATATATATATATATATATATATATATATATATATATATATATATATATATATATATATATATATATATATATATATATATATATATATATATATATATATATATATATATATATATATATATATATAGGGGGGATGAGGTATGGACATCCGTTTAATTTCCGATATTCGATCAGTGAAGTTAAGCAGCACTGATCGAGTCCGGCAATTGGATGGATGAACGATAGCTCGTCTAACAGTCGGTAGGCTGTCAACAGACAATCCCGTGAAGGCCGCTAGCCTGATGCAGGCGGAGAGGCAAGCCCAGGTGGAGGGTCGAAGAGACCTACCCAGGAGGTTTGCCACTCTGCTAGCGGTGCAGGCGGGCAGGCCCAGGCGTGGGTTAGTTGACAATCGAGGACCGTGGTTCGGAGTCCACGCTAAACTGTAGGTCCCTAGTTAAAAAGGGCCCATTGTGGCCTACTTGCCTAATAAAATAAGTAGCTACTATTACTACTATATATATATATATATATATATATATATATATATATATATATATATATATATATATATATATATATATATATATATATATATATATATATATATATATATATATATTATAATAAAATATGGTATTTATTAATTTAGTAGCCCCACGTTGGGAAGCTATAAATATTATAAAATATGTGGTTTTGCAAACAAAAAGAAAATGAAATTTGAATTTGGAAAATTGACACTTGGTAATGGTAATGGTAATGGTGGGGGAGGCTGACGCCTGGCAAGTAGGCCACAGACGGGCCCTTTTTACCAACCCCCAGCTGTCCCCTCAGCCATGTGCTTCTCTTGCTCCCTCATCGAATCTTTCCGACCTTCTGATGAAGGTCAGGATGTCACTCATTGCGAGGGAGCTCATCTCCTCCCTTAGAAGCGCCTCAGAACCGAAGATACTGTGTCTCAGGCGCCCAAACGCTTCACATTGTCCCAGGAAGTGGTAAGATGTCTCTTCATCACTCCTGCATCTTGGACATGTAGGGTCTTCCTCAATAACTATCAATGATAGATGCCTCTTAAGTCTGCAGTGGCCTGTCAGAACACCGATTAAGAGATTCAGAGTCTTACGACTCCGTCCCAGCAACCAGGCCGATCTCGATTTGTTCGGCCCCGTCACAAAATCTCGGGTTTGCCTGCAGGCCCTGTTGGTCCTCCAGTGCGTCCTCAGTGTCTCGTGGGCCCACTCATTGAGGGCCGTTGTGACCTGCCTTCTTGAAATACCTAACATAGGCTCAGGCCCGTGACAGGGTTCCTCGGCTCCGAGTCTAGCCAATTCATCGGCCTTCTCGTTGCCTGGAACTCCCATATGTCCCGGGACCCATACCAGTCTGACTTGTTTATGCCTGGCCAGCTCTTCTAGGGCATCCCCACACTCCTGGACGAGAGCTGATCTCGTCCTGGGGGAGCACACCGCCTTTAGAGCAGCCTGGCTGTCGGAGCAGATGTATATTATCTGTTCCGCCCCATTCCTAACCTCAGCCCTACCTGCCACCGCTAGGATGGCGTAAACCTCTGCCTGGAAGACCGTGGTGTACGAGCCTAGAGCAAAGCTCTCCTGTACTTCTTTGCCTTCCAGATATATTCCCGCCCCGGAAGACGATCTAGTGGCCAGCCGAGATCCGTCTGTATAGCACACCAGAGAGTCCGGGCGGAAGTCAATTCTTCCTTCACTCCACTCCTCCCTACTAGGAAGAGTGAGAGTGTAATTCCTTTCCAACCTTAGCTGATCTTTCGCTTCTCTCACCTTCAGGACAGAGAGAGGGATTTCCCTCTCCGTCAGTCCAGCAATTGCTGCGTGACCTTCAGCTCTGCCTGAACACTGCCAGCTCCCAGAATCCCGCATTCTCAGATAGGCCGCCATAGCCTCCCTCTTTATCCACGAGGGAAGCATTGGAAGGCCTAGCAGAACCTCCAGAGCAACTGTCGGTGTCGTCCTCATTGCGCCAGTGATCCCTAGGCAGGCTAGTCTCTGGACTTTTGCCAGCTTTCGGGATGTCATCGCTCTGTCCACGCTCGGCCACCAGACCACGGATCCATATTGGAGCCTAGGTCTGATGACCGCCGTGTACAGCCAGTGTAGGATCCGTGGGTTGAGGCCCCAGTTCCTACCTACCGCTCGGCGCAATTGCCAGAAGGTCGCAGTCGACTTTTTGATGACGTTGTCGATATGCGGCCCCCATGACAGTTTGCTATCTAGGGTCACTCCCAGGTACCTAACCTCCTGCACAAGCGCAAGAGGTTTACCGTACATGGTTGGTGCCCTAAAATCCTCTATTTTCCTTCTCTTGGTGAATAGGATCATCTCAGTCTTAGATGGATTGACTGAGAGACCTGTTTCGCCGCACCATCTTTCTATTATTCTACAAGCTACCTGCGTTCTGTTGCAAACGACATTTAAGAAGCGGCCGGTCACTAGGACCAGCCCGTCGTCCGCATATGCCTGCGCATAAAATCCTTCCGAAGTTAGGCGCTCCAAGAGACCATCCATTATTAGACACCATAGATGGGGTGATAGGCAGCTGCCTTGTGGACAGCCGCCCCTCACCCCGACGTCCAATTGGCAGTCTCCTAAAGCCGCACTAACTCGTCTCTCTTCCAGCGCAGATTTCACCCATCTGACCAGTACTGGAGCAGTACCTCTAGTCCGAAGGGCATCGCAGATAGTAGTAGTCCTTGCTTTATCAAAGGCACCCTCTATATCAAAAAATATTGCTAGGGTGACCTCCTTATGCAGGAGGGCCCTTTCTACCTTATGCACGACGGCATGAAGGGCTGTCTCCGTGGACCTCCCTCGCCTATATGCGTGCTGATTCTTGTGGAATGGGTACCTGGTTAGGTCCCCTTCCAACAGATATCTGTCCACTATCCTTTCCAGTGCTTTTAGCAGGAAGGACGTGAGACTGATCGCCCTAAACGATTTGGCAGCTGTGTAGTCCTTTTTTCCCACTTTGGGGATGAAGACCACTTTAGCTGACCGCCAGGTCAGGGGAACCTATCCCAGTGCCAGACTGGCCACAAATATTCCTCTTAAATGCGGTAGAAGAATATCCAGGCCCTTCTGAAGCAGAGCTGGGAAGATCCCGTCTGGCCCCGCTGCTTTAAAGGGGCTCGAACTCATTCACTGCCCAGACTACAGCTCCGTCTTTTACAATCTCCTCGGCAAGCCGCCAGTCAACTGGTGGCATCGGCCGCTCCGAGGGTACTGCAACGGCAGGGCGTTCGCCCGGGAAGTGAACCTCTAAGAGGTGTCTTAATGACTCCTCCCTAGAAGTAGTCCAAGTCCCATCTTGCCTTCGTAGTGATCCTATTGTCTCCCTTGTCTCGCAGCTGAGTATTTTCATCAGTCTGGCGGTTTCCGGTAGGGAGTTCATTTCCCCACAATACTGCCGCCAGCTTTCTCTCTTGCTACGCCTTAGTTCCTTTTTAAAATTTCTCCTAGCCTCCTTGAAGTCGTCCCATGAGGAATCCGTCCCTCTCTTGACGGCTCGATTGTTAGCACGTCTGGCCGTCCGGTGCAGGTCATCAAGCGACCTACTCCACCATCGGGCCCTACGTACTCCCACGGCCTTGAGTGGGCAGGCTTCCTCATATGCTGAGACTATATGACTTTCTAGGCTTTCTACCTTTATGTCCAATTCCTCAGGGGAGATAATCCTCCCCCCGGTTCGTCTTTAAGACTTGCCAGAGTAAGGAGATACCTCTCCCAGTCAGTTTTCCTTGGATTTCTTCGGAGGGTGTCCTCTGTCCTATCGGACCCAATCTCGAATCTAATCATCCTGTGATCAGACATCGAGATATCCTGAGTTACCCTCCAGTCAGAAATTGACACTTACTTACTTTTACTATAGCTTAAAAAAATATATAATCTCCTCGGCTGCTCTTGAGACTGTCTCAGGTTAGGTTCCCTGTTCTGGTCACTTTGGTTAAGATATGAAATTCTTATCTATGCTGTGGCAAATAAATGAAAGGCAATAGTTTTCGCGAAACAAACATATAATGAACACACATAAACAAATATACAATGTTACAAACAAAGAAATACAATTTTGTAATTTGCAGGCATGACATTTTTATTTAAACACGTTACACCAACCTTACTCGACTTTATACCGAGAGCACCCTGTATATCTCATTCCTTCCTAGTTCTCCTGAATGTCGCTGCGTGGCTCTTTTGCTGTCATCTGACTGGACTGGTTTGTTGTTTTTGAAGTTTACGTTGACTCTATCGATGCACAAAACACTTTACTTTTAAAAAACTATTTCACTTTAAAGCCGATGTGGCATATTTACTTGCACTTAACTTCGTTGGTTCACTGTGACACGTTGGATTACTTATAATTACTGACAGGTAAGTTTACATTCTTTTAAACACTTGTTGACAATTAAATTTAATAAAAACAGCTCCCAGGAACATGGAACATAATAATTTCCTTTTAAATTTATCTCCCTTTACATTTCTAACCTCACAAAACTTTATTTTCGAAACTTTTTAATCTAGTAGGCCATGTTACAAATTTGAGGTTAGGAGTTTTTTTAACAAACGAAGGTAGTATACCATTTGAAGCACCATCAAATACTGTTTCTCTCCTCGAAATCGCCCAATTATATGGCTTTATTTCCAATTTACTTGTCAAAATTCAACTTTTAGCCTACTATGTTTTTATTAAAAATTTATAAATTTTGTATTTTCTATGTTCCTGTAGCTATGAATGATCCTTATGAAAAACTATTTTGATATTCATTTACACTAGAATTTTCCCCATCTTTTGACATACAATAGTCTGGGTTTTTCAAAATTTTCTACACTCCTAACCTAACTTAATTTACCCCCATAAATATAGAAATAATGTTTAATATTTAACTCAAAACATATCTATTTTAACAAATAACACAATTCCAAACCCTAACTTAATTATCCTAACACATTTTAGCTTATACCAATAAAATTTTAATCTGATATGACATGTTTTATTCGTAGGCCATGTACCTTAATCAACATTGATGTCTAGCCAATTTAATACACATTCTGCTGCCCTAAATTCATTTGTAAAATGTCTATGGGATATTGTCCTTGCACCTTGCTGTTAAAAATCTTAAGTCTACACAAAATTACAGAAGCTGTGAGTGGTTTTACATCTCATCGTTACCTGAACATTTACATTCCACCTAATTTGATGGCTGGACACTATTTAACTGTTCCAGTCTATGTGCTCACCCATGACTAGGTAAGTCTTTCACCTTTTCTAACTGTACATCACATTTTTGTTACAAATCGAGACATTAATTTATAAAACGTAGCACTGTTTAATGTTTTTGCCATTACTACCTAATAATCTCACTGTTCTCTGTATAACTTGTACTTTTAGACCTATTTTAACAAAATGTTTATACTTTATATGCTTTTCAGCTTAATGACTGAAGAATTTTACCTCAGCAAGCATTTCCAGGCCTGTCTGCGGTTCATAAATACCATTTTTACAGTTCCTTGTCTACCGTACTCTGACTGATAGATTATATACAACACAATACTTATAATTTGGTAAGTCTATTACAATTTACAAATATGCAGTTTACTTTCACCATGAAACGATTTGTTTCATGTTATCGTCTCACTTTTACTTAAGTTTCACCTATTTTACATAATCACTGTCCATGTCCTATCTCCCATGGCCTAAACTTTACCTATTTTACATAATAGTCCTAATAATTTATAATTTTTCAGCTTTCTGACTGTCTTTGGTGCTTTGACAACTACAAATCCTCACTCAACATCGGATCGATACTGTCTATTTGGGTTCAACAGAGTTGCTGGCTGAAATCTACACTACGACACCAGTTTTATCTATCGTCCATGTCAAGTAACAAATTTTTATCATACAAACATTTATGTTAACCTATTCTACCCTTATATTAATATTTTATGTTTGCTTTTATACACAATACTACCCCTATTCATTCATTCGCCCACAAATCTAAGAAAATCATATTTTACTGTTTTTAAAGTCATTTATTACTCATATAATGCATAGTAATATCTGCCAATCTATAAATTGTCTCTGTACATGGCTTATTAACTCTGTTTCTTTCTAAAATTCATTTTATGAAAGCATATTTTTACTTATAAATAATTCCAATTGTTATTTTACTATAAGTCACCCGATTTATGTTATTATATTGTATTTTTACTCAATTATTTACCTAGATAAGTGGATATTGTAAATATATATATATATATATATATATATATATATATATATATATATATATATATATATATATATATATATATATATGTATAAGAAGCAACCGATTCTAACATTTTTTTTATTATTTGAAAGTTATAACGCGACACATAAATCAAACATATAATATATGCCTATTAATTTATATGTATACTAATGTTCAAATTAAATAATATTGTGTCCGCAGCTTCTTTTTGTATTATTTCATTCTGTTCAACACATTTTTGTATTATTGTAAATTTAGGCTCACTAATTTGTAGTAATATTCTATTCGACACTTTAATATTATTTTTAATTTTTAGACTATAAGGATTATTTTTTATACTTTATTATATTTTAGATAAAAAATGTTTACAATAATAATAATCAGTGTATATTAAAAAAGTAAAAATAATAGTAGGAAATTAGTCGTATCATTTATATAATAAAGGGAATCAGAAAAAGAAATAAGGAGCATACAATTAAAAAATATTATTTAAATTTATAAGTAGATACTAATAATACAAAAAATGACAATAACAATAAACACTAATAATACAAAAAATAACAACAATAAAACCATCTTCTATCTGAGATTTTCTTCACTGTGGGGGTACACACAAAACAACCATCGATGACCCCCACAACAACAACATCGCGAAAGCATATACGACATGTTATTTTCGATATGTCCCACCACTCAGTTGTTTGGTGCATACTTCCATGTTTGTGCACAGCTCTATCGCCAATGATTCTCGAATACGGAATGTAACACCTGGTGCACATATAAACTTTACTATCATCGATGGTGTCAACTAAAACAAATGCAGCAGTGGAATACACTAAGTTACTGCCCCCCATCTCTACTTCCCTCACATGAAGTGTCAACTCAATCTGCTCGTTATTTTCAACGTCAGCCACATCAGGTTCTATGCCTTCGTCAATATCGTCACCATCATCTTCCGGATTTTACTGCACATTGTCTACACTATCACCCGGAGCTCCCGCCGGTGCGACTAGATCAGCTGGAGCACCATCGTCCTCGTCAGCAACCAAGAACCTTGCGTTATTGACGTCTTGCCACGCCAAATCCCTCAAGATCTGCATTATTTGTCTTGGCATTTTAGCTTCTTTTTTGCTTCACTAACTCTTTACGAGTGCAAGTGAAACTGATATAGTTCTAGCAATACCCCACATATTTATAGCAATGAGGGGGTTCAGACTAGACTCCCACCGCTCATGAAGGTCATATGTTATTTATAAAAGCAGCACATGCATACACACCACCAGACATATTTCACCGGTTGTCGAAGTGTTCGTTACAATGGTTTTTCCAAAAGATTGGGACAGTAAACCCAAAATTCAAATTTATCCATGTAGAATTAATAACACTACAAGATGTTATGTTTGTAGTTATGCTGTACCACATGTAAATCCATGTACTGGTCTGTGTAGTAATTGTGAGAGGGGAAATCTTGTCAACTTCAAAGAGATGAGAGTGAGACCTTCTGGTATAGAGTTAAAATGTAAAAAGTGCCCACGTGTGTTGAAACATACAAATTATGGGATTTGTAGAGATGTTTGTGATTTCTGTATGAAAGTTAGATTTTTAAAACAAAAATGTTTTGTGTCGTAGATATCGATTTAAAAGTATATTATATGACAAAGTAGGTTATTTTTTTTCCTGATTAAAAAAACACAGCGAGTGCTGGTGTTTAACATATGCAGAGCAAAAGCCATAAACCAATAATAATAACTGAAGAAAATGAAACATTAAGGTCAAGCTCTTCAGAATCGGATAGTGAATTAAAGTTTTTTTGTATACTGAAATCACAGATTTTTGTAATATATTTTTGTATAGTATTGTTTTCAATAAAATATTGATATTAACACATTTTTATTCTTTTTTTTAATTAAATTACATTTAAAACCAATAATTAATATAAATGAAATTTCTGTTAAGTTTAATATTTATTTACATAATATATAAGTAAATTGTTTATGCAGATGATCTAGTCATACTAGTTAGAGGAAACTCTGAAGGAGTAATATCAAATACCCTTCAAGAGACACTGGATGCAGTGAGTAACTGGTGTGACAGGGAACAGATGTCTATAAACCCTCAAAAAACAGTAATAGTACCATTCACCCGGAAAAGGAAGCTGGAGGACTTAAGACCTCCCACCTTATTGGGTGAAACTATTCCATTTGCGGAGGAGGTGAAATATCTAGGAATCACTCTGGATAGATCACTTAATTGGAACTCCCATCTGGAAAAGGTAATCCACAAAGCAAAGCTGTCCTTATGGACATGCCGTCATGTGTGGTAAATCTTGGGGCATGGGTCCCCAACAAATTTACTGGATCACGGTCATCAAACCAATGATAACATACGGATCCATTGTTTGGTGGCCGAAAGGATCACAACGGACGGCCAAATCCAAACTCTCTAGACTGCAGAGATTAGCATGCATGACCGTAACGGGAGCAATTAGCACCACACCGTCAGCTGCAATGGAAATCCTCCTGGATTTACCCCCTCTTCATATATATCTGGAGTGAGGCCAGGTGGGCAACCTACAGACTGCAACAAGCGGCCATTAATATGCCGCAGACTAGTATCATGAAGCGAAACAGGTTGCTGGATGACATAGAAAATCACAGCATCATGGGAATGCCCTCGGATACTATGCCTACCATGACCAACTACGAGCTGACCTTCAACATCCTTTCTCCAGAAAGAGATGAGTGGGATCGGAATAAAGCCGACCTACTGAAGGCAGACAGTTGTTGGTTTACAGACGGCTCCAAAACTCCCGAGGGAACAGGAGCCGGAGTACATAGCTAAAGACCAATGGTCAGGATATTCTCAAGCCTAGGTAGTCATGCAACTATTTTTCAGGCTGAGGTTCATACCATTGAACTGTATGTACGAAGGCTGGAATATATACATCTTATACGCAGATCAATAAAAATTTTCTCAGATAGCCAAGCAGCTATAAAAGCTCTTGGCTCCTACCGGTGTAACTCCAAAACGGTATGGAATTGTCAGAAAGCTCTAAATCATTTGAGCAAAAACAACAAAGTGACTCTGGTCTGGATACCCGGCCACTCTGGTATAGAAGGTAACGAAATAGCGGACTCCTTAGCCAGAGAAGAAGCGGGATCACGATTCATCGGACCCGAACCGATACTTGGCATATCCTCAAGTACTGCCAAGATGGTTATCTCGACCTGGGCTGAAAGGAAAACTGTCCAATATTGGTAAGAGTTACCAGGATTAGTTCATTTGAAGGCGTTTATTAAATACCCTTTGAAATCAAGAGCTAAGAAACTTTTAAACAGGGTAAACCTGAAAACTCTAACAGGCCTATATACCAGGCACTGCCGACTAAACTATGATCTGCATAAACTCGGCCTAGCGGAAAACGCCGACTGCCGTCTATGCCTGGAGGATGATGAGAAGGCAGACCACATCTTATGCACCTGTCCCGCTGTGGAGTGGATCCGATTCTCAATATTTGGCAAAGGGCAACTGCTGCCAGAGGATCTGGACTCATTCTCACCCAATAAAGTTATCAGTTTCATTAAGAGACTGAACTTATTGGGTGAAATATAATTAAGCGTGAGCTACAATAGGCCTGCTGATGGCCGCAGTGGAGGATCTACTGAGACCCACAGACAAACCTAACCTAACCTAAATTGTTTATAAATAAACTTCCTTAATATTATCAACACAAATACCATTTAACATCTGTATTGATATCATATGTTTTTTTGATTTTTTCGTATAGTATTGTTTACATTAAATATACTGATATATTTACATTAAATGTATTTATATATATTTACACGTTTTTATTGTTAATTTAAATTCAACTTTCGGTTTATTCCAGTGGCTTTGATCGGGAATTGGTTGATCAAATGTGTCGTCATCTTGGTCCTCTTCATCGAAACACTGTAGACGGGCCAAGCAGCAGGTAAAGAGGCCCTGTCGGTTGTACTGTCGGGGCCGTCTTCATTAAAATGTAACGTCTCCGTTGACCAACTCCTGCACAGAACACCCCCGGCAATGTCTGCTGGGCCTTCAACAAATTCCTCAGCATCATCGAAATAATACTGCGGCGACTTTGGAGGTTGATCGGTAGTACTATCGGCTTCCATAACTGTGTTCACAGTTGTAACTTGTGAAATGTGGCGTTGATATTGGAATGCTTTATTTTTAAGCCATCTCCGCTACCACTGTGCAATATTTACCCACTAGTTTGACCTTGTAACATAAGAAGTTGAAGTTTGGGTAGCTACGATTGCATACTATATATTTACAAATTTAGCCACTAGTTGTGGTCGGGGTGGTAAGTGGGGGTTAGGTGGTAGGGGGAAAGCTAAGGAGTTAGTTTTAAGAAACATCTGACAGTAGGTTCTTGTGAAGCTTCCTAATGTGTTAGTCGTGTTTAATTAAATCGTCTTCAAACTTTTAAAATTTTCTTAATGGCTGATGATCACTCTGTTGGGAGTATCTGGTGAAGTGCGTAACGGTCCTACATCATCATTTACTGTGGATCGGTCAGTGAAACTTCCACTTCTTGAGTGGGATCCTCCTGCTGAGCACGACGTCGCAATTGATGTTGTAAAATCGACAAGTGTTAATCCCGCGGTGAACGGCTCTAATAATATACCGGTATTGCATATTAGTGAGTTGATTGACGATTTCTGGAGCAAATTAGATTTCGACGCGCTGATATGCAATACTCTATATCATAACGACGCGACGGTATAATCTTCGAAGTAGTAACCTCAAGTTTCACGGCTGGTGCCGAGGAACTTGAACCCAATGTTTCACTAGGAACACCGCTAGCACATCTAGAAACCGCGGTCGAACAAGTAGTGAGTGAGATTGAAGCACATCAGTTACCATTACCACCTCTGGATGTTGTTTTAGAAGACGTCACACCCGTGAGGACTCCAACACCAGCTTCCTTAACTCCGATAATAACCCCCATGAAAGAAAAGAAAAACGAATAAAAATATTTTGGAGGCGTTATTGGAGGACAAAAAAAGGAAAATTTGTGTCGTCTATAAAAAATGGTTCATTAAAAAGGGAAACGTGCCGCCCTGTCGCCGAAAATAAAAAGCCGCGCGCGACAACAGCGAAAAACTCGCGTGAGGCGAATGATTCAGCTGTGCCGTCGACTAGTGGGGCTAAAAAGCCCAAACCCTCAAATGCTAGCTCCACGGTGGTTAACCAACACCATGTACAGTGAGGGCGGCGGCAACGATGATTCAATTGCCAGAGGCGGGGATTTTAACTGATGTCAATGGTCTTCAGTTGTCTCAAGACCACCAAAAAGTAATATTTAGTGATGCTTTGTTATCGATTAGTGGTTTTAAGATGAGGAAGGCCCGCCCTACGGATCTTGTCCGAGAAAGTGACCGTCAGAGTCGCGAATTGTCAAAAATTTTCGATTCTGACGATGCTGAAATACGGCGATTAGAGGCCGAGAATAAAAGAATGTAGGATTTGCTCGAACGGCGTAAAAATGCCGCTCGAGTAAATGAGCAAAAATTGGCAGATTTTAACTCGGCTACTAATAATCGTCGTGTCGAATTTGACAAGTGGCTTGAATCCATTCACCAGTTGTTTGGGGATTCTCCTAACATTGCGACAACTTAATAATTTTTACACACTGAGTGGCTGGTAATATAAGTACATTTTAAACATTTTTTGTAAATAATTTATTGAATGTGAGTTAATCCTTTTCTTTTGTTTTATTTTCGTTTTTGGTATTCTTTCTGTTGCAGTTTTGCACATATCTAATTTTTGTAAATAATTTGAAAATATATGTTTAATTGTGCCTTTTTATATTGCAAAATTTTGCACATGTTATACTTTTCTGTAAATTGTAGAATATAAGTTTATTTGTACTATTTTTTATGTCTTGTTTCAACTAAATTTTTTGCACATATTGTGTTTTTTTTTTGGAAATTGTAGAATATAAGTTTAATTGCATATTTTTTCAACCATGTTTCCATTGCAGTTTTGCACAAAATATATGTTTTTTGTAGAATATAAGTTTTATTACATCTTCTGTTTGTATTGGAATTTTTGTATACATTGTAAAATCTTTTTTTGTAGAATATACGTTTTATTACTACATTTTGTTAATTATATCGGAATTTTGATTACACTGTAAAATCTTTGAACATAATTGTGTACTATTGAAAAATAAATGAATATGTAAAATATTTTATTGTAATATATGACTCAAAAAAGTGAGTGTTATTATTTTAACCTTTAGCTGCGTAATATAGCAGATCTGCTACACTTAAATTATATTTCATAAAATAGCTCTATTGGTAATATATTGAAATATGTATGATTTTATAGGTCTCTTTACACCTAAACTTACCTTATTTAACTTTTTCTTGAATAGATGTCGCTCCTGGTAATATTAAAAAGCAGTGTCATCTTGACTTGTGTCTGTGTATACACTTGTGTGTTTTCGTCGTTTTTGATAGTTATATTGTGAGACTTTTAAAAAAAATTTGCATCGAAAAAAAATTACTAGGACTTATTCCAAGGTATGTACTAAAGGATTTTTATGTTTTTTACAATGAATTTTATTTTGATCATTGAGAAAATTGCGATTTTATGTTTGTAGCATATCACTACATCTAACATTTGAGCAATATTCTATATATAGCAGATATGCAACAAATCACACACATGTCGTTGTTTGTCCACTCTAGATCTATTTTCGGAGCGCGTTTTAAATGTTAATTTAGCATTATATTAATTTTTTTTAGATATTCAAAATCGAAAAAAATATATTGACACAGGGAGACCTAGACTATTTAGCTGATCACCTCTCAGATATTAGCGAAATCGACTACGAAGATGAGGATAATATGATAGACGATGATGATCTGCCTGATGTATCTCATGAGGAGGTTTTGGAAGAAATGCTAACTGTTGGCGATAATTTTGATATTGAAAATATGCCTTTTATTTTTTTTGGATGACAAAACTGAACAATCTGAAAGTGCCATAATAGAAGCTGAAGAAGGAGCGACTTTTGATTTACCCGCAACAACCGAAGCAACAACTTCAACAGCAACAACTCGAAAAAGAAGACAACCATTAGAACGAAAAACAAAGGATGCAGAGAATAAAAAAAGAATAAAATCAAATATACAAATTATAAAAGATAAATTGAAAACTCTTGATGGACTAAAGAAAATTTAAATATAACCCCAGAAGACGTGTAATTTATGGGCAACAGCAGCCTACCGATTCAATTTTATGAACTCCACACGCCATATGAGTTTTTTAGATACTTTTTGATGATGATTTAATTTCTAAAATTGTAGAGGAGTCAATTTATTTTCTACTCAAAAATTTCCCGAAAAACCTAAAATTTTGAACGACAGATGTAAAAAAGATACATTGGAATATGCATTATTATGTCGGTGATTCATCTTCCAAATGTAAGAGAATTTTTGGTCAGCAAAACTGGGGTAAATCATGCCCATAAAAAAAAACCATGTCACAAACAGAATTTGAAAAAATTCGCCAAAATTTACATTTTAACGACAACACGAAATTGTTGCCTAGGGATAATGAGGGCCATGATCGTCAACATAAAATAAGACCAGTCATGAACTATCTCATAGGGAAATTCCAAACTGTTCCGTACGAATCCAATTTGTCAATTGACGAGCTATTTGCCCAACAAAAGCCAGAAACTACATAAAGCAATACATACCTGCAAAACCCCACAAGTGGGGCTATAAATTGTTTGTATTGTCTGGGATTTTTACAGCATTTTCTTATAATTTCGAGATTTACACTGGACAGGAGAACCATGGACGCAACAGATTAGATTCTGAAGATCTGGGCTCAAATATAGTAGTCAGATTACTAAGAAACATACTTTCTAATAAGAATTACAAGGTTTATTTTGACAAGTATTACACCACCGTGCCCTTACTTTCTCAGCTAGCTAAACGAGGTATCTACTCACTTGATACGATCAGAAGAAAGAAAATCCCCAATTGCCCAGCACCAGTTGACAAGGACCTTCAAAAGCTTGAAAGAGGTACGTCCTACGAATACGTAACCGAAATGAATGGTATTCAACAAATTACAAAAGTAAAAAGGTTTGACAAATACCAAAACGCACGGGTTGATGATATTGACTGTCCCAATTTAGTCCGCGAATATAATCGTCATATGGGGGTGTGGATTTGCTCGATTCTCTAATTGGCCGTTATCACATCAAAATCAAATAAAAAAAAAATGGTATTTTCGTCTTTTTTACTATTTTATAGATGTTACCATGGTAAATGCATGGTTACTTTACAAAAAGAAGGTCCCAAGAAGAGGGAACAAAAACTATGGGTTTAACCGATTTTAGAATAGAGGTTGGCTCTTCTCTGTATCTAATAGGTCCTCAACATTCATCACAGAGGGGAAGAAAATCAGACATAGAGAAGGAGCTTGCAAAAAAGAAGCGCTTCTCAATGTCGTGCATTCCTCCAAAAGTTGTTAGGAGAGATGAAACATCTCATTGGCCGATGTACATGGACACCCGCCAAAGATGTAAATATCCCAAATGTACGGGATTTTCTTTCATAAAATGTGAAAAATGTAGTGCCGCATTATGCTTAAATAAAAATAAAAATTGTTTTAAAAATTTCCATTGTCAATAAATATATTTTTTGTATATTGGTGTTTTTTTATATTAACTATTCAAACTATTTATGTAAAAGCTGTGTCAAATGTAGCATATATGCTACAGCTCAAAAATTCAAAAATATTTCAATTATCAGAAATAAAAATGTTGCGTAGTTAAGGGTTAAAATGAATAAGACTTCCTTAAATAAAGTAAATCAGTAAAATTTAAAATAAATAAGTCTTCCTTAAATAAAGTAAAACAGTAAAATTAAAAAAAGTGTAAACACGTAAAATTAAAAGATAATATAAAAGAATTGAAAAAGGATAAGTATGTGTTTCATTTTCCATTTTATATAAAGAATTTTGACCTTATTTTTATTAGTTTTAGAACTAGTTCTATTCAGATATTTTCAAGTAACAAATTAAAAATGTAAACACATAAAATTAAAAGATAATATAAAAGAATTGAAAAAGGGTAAGTACATTTTTCATTTTACATTTTATTTAAAGAATTTTGACCTTATTTTTAATAGTTTTACAACTAGTTCTATTAAGATATTTTTAAGTAACAAAAAAATATACAGATTTATTCTTCAGGTATAACTTGAAGGGCAAATAACTTTCTAGTTTTTATTTTCATGGTGGGTATGGATATTGTAAAAGCGTACAGGGTTTTGGTGAGGTAGTAAATTTATATTTTAGGTTTAATGTTTTCTATCTTAATAGCAATAAGTTTACCGAATTAAATTTAATAATGGAGAATTGTTTAAATCTGTCTATCATTTAATATGTTAGTTTTATTTCTTATTTAACTGAAATTGAAAATTTATTGTAATAATGATTAATATATATATATATATATATATATATATATATATATATATATATATATATATATATATATATATATATATATATATATATATATATATATATATATATATATATATATATATATATATATATATATATATATATATATATATATATATATATATATATATATATATATATATATATATATATATATATATACAGAGAAAGAGTTTAAACGCGGGTTTATTTACATTACAGTAAAAAAATAAATGAAATTAACGGGTACCGCCCGCAAAAAGAAAAAATTGCACGGTGGAAAATGCAAAAATTGCAATTGGCAGAAAGATGCAAACCGTGGACACGTGTTTCTGACTAATTGGTCTTCATCAGCACGGTGTAGCTGAGTTAAAATGATGGATAAAACTCATAAAAGACACAAAAGGAAAACCACTGACAGGAAGCCAGTCGCACCTTTGTGGCTTCCACTTGGATGGCTCCGGTTATATATATATATATATATATATATATATATATATATATATATATATATATATATATATATATATATATATATATATATATATATATATATATATATATATATATATATATATATATATATATAACAAATAATGTTTAGGAAATAAACGGAAAATAAGTCAATATAAAAATTGGAAAGTATCATGAAAATTATATGTGAAAATAAAAAACTAATGTTTAACTGAAAAAAATCAAATATGTCTAAAAAAAATGATGGTAATTATTTAACTTATGATTTATGAGCGTTAATAAAAATAATTTGATTTATTATGATTCACTTAGGAGCTTTGTATCATATTATGAAGGATTCATAGTGTACACATCTCACCGATTTTTTTTTATATATTTTAATCCATATCAGCCCATATTTTCTACACAATTTTTTAAATTTTAGATGAAAAGGAAGAAATATTTTTGAACAAAAACAATCGCCTAAACCTCCTAAAAACCCCAAATTTTTACAAGTATACTTTTAGCAAAACAATAATTTGTATCACCTGTTTAGTGTAATAGCCAGTAAATTAATAATATTAATTTTGACTTAGATGGTAGAACATGTTTTCTACACAGAATACTACACTGTCGTAGATTTTTCTATTTTAATTTAGATGGCAGCACGTATTTATACGTAGATTACTGCACAATTTAGAGTATTGTAAAAGATGAATGATTCATACAATACCAAGGATGGTTAACTAGAATAACCATCCTTGATACAATACACCGTCGCAGATTTTTCTTAAATTCTTCTATTGTGACCTAGATGGCAGTACGTATTTTCTACACAGATTAGCCCCAAATTTATGATCTTCAAATGTTTTACTTATTAACATAAAACGTTTAGCGAGTATTAAGTGTAAGTAAAAATATTTTATAATTAAAATAAGTAATGTAAATAAATTCATGTAGCCACGTATTAAAATAAAATGCATATAGAAAGATACATACAAAAAATTATGTACATTACAATTAAAATAAATAACAATAGCAATTAAAATATGCGAACAAATAAAGTTATATTCTTTTTTTGTAAAATAAATAGTAAATCAGCACAGAAAGAAATTATACACAGTAAATAAAAAATGTTAAAATAAAATGTCTATCGAGTATTAAGTGTAATAAAAAATATTTCTTAATTAAAATAAATAAAATCGTAAATAAATTCATGTATCCGCTTATTAAAATAAAATGCATACAGAAAGATACATACAAAAATTATGTACAGTTCAACTAATATAAATGTGTGAACAAATAAAGTGTCATTCATTGTGTAAAGTACATAAAAAGAAATTATATTTATATTTATTCATTAATTCAAGTTTTGTAATATCTATTTAAAAGTAAATCCGAATGAATATATTGTAGACAAAAGATGTTGTAGAAATAAACAGTGTCCGGCGCGGCGTTTGTTTTACCCGGTACCTAGCTGCACAAAGGTTATCGGAGTATAATTGACCTTTACGGTCTACTCGAGATACGTTTTACCTGAAGTATATTATGTTGAAATTTCGGACAACACAAAGTTTAAGTGGACAGTCAAATGGCTCTGTGTAAGAGCGTTGAGTTTGGGATCAAAAGGTCCCAGGTTCGAAGTCTGGCTGCCGCCAGGAATGGCAAGGGGTGGGATGGGGTCATTCCTGTTTTTTTTTATTTTAACCTTTTGACCTTGTCTAGGACAATTCCAATATGCAAAACCCGAGATAGATTGGTTTATTATAGACTTCCTTTAATCTACTCATATGAATAGCTAAAAAGTCATCCGAAAATATTGAACAAGTTTTAAAGTTCGGTCGAGCAAATAGAGAATTCGCCCCCTCAGCCCTTCTAACACTTACTACTCCCAGTGTGTCACTATCTTTTATGTCTTTTCTGAGATCAAGGTTCTCTCCATCGTCTTCCCGTAGACAGCATTATTCATCAATTTATATTGAACTTTTTCAAATTTATTGTCACTTTTATTTCTCAATTCCGTATTTAGATCGATGTATGTTTTTAACCATGCCGATTGGTTGAATTTGAGAACCCTATGTGTTTTCACAACCATCAAACCGTGACTAATGGCTTGTTTCAGATTTCTGTAATGTATAACATATCTTTTTTTTTTCGCGCACATTAGGTATTAATTTGGTTAATTTTAATTTACATGTAGGCGGGACAATATTTTCTACAAAAAATGGAAGCTCTGCATACAAATCGTGTAACGTTTCAGGATAGTGTATACCCACCTCAAAAACATACCCATATGAAACACTCATCACATCTAAATTCATTATTTCGCTTTCAGACAACCACGTAAACCCTCATGTTAGTAACGCTTGCGACATGCTATGCCCATACATATTCGTACAATCTAAATATGTAATAAATGATGACCGCTCCTGAGGGTCGTAGTTGGGAAGAAATTTATTATTCGCGATATGCTTTCTTTCAACACTTCATAACTAATTCCCTCTCTTAAATTAAGTTTAAAAAAATTAATCATGTCTCACGACAAACCTGGAGCTGTATAGTACTGAGCAGGGTTCAGTTAATATTTATTCAGAGATATTGTTCGAAAATTTTCAAATACATCACACAGAAGCAGCACATCTCTTTTTAAATATAATTCTGAGTATTCGCCCAAACTACGGCAGTTAAACGTGTTCCACACTTTCTCAGCCCTTTAGTAATTTGTTTCCATTATGTGTTCATCATTCAGTATATCATAAAATTCTTCTTTAAAACAGGCGTGTTTAGTTTTTCTAAACTGCTAACAAAACTGTATGGGAATACACCCTTTCGCCGCATTAAATTAAACCGTTCATCATTTGAAAAAATTTTTTGGTTTGATGAAATTCACTAACTGGTAAACTATCCCCCAAATTTTGAAGCGAAGTTGACAAAAATTTAAAACTATCGATAAAACGTAACTTTAAATATTGTTTACTTGTCTCACCCTTACTGTTGATATAATCATGCATATAAAGGTGTTTAGTAAAAGATATGTATTTTTCTTTGTTTTGCGCAAGTACATCTATTTTATCACCGTGTGCATAGCTCGCATATGTTGATATGATTGTCCTAATTGCTAACATTGTGTAATATAACAGGAATGAAATTTGGTAATTTATAATTTAAATTACATACGGACTGCGCAGCGCCAAATCTAACTTCCAATTATGTGGCAGTGTCCCGCACTTTTACGTCATCGTCACTAAAAGGATTCTCACATATACCACAAACAAGTGCATTTGTAAAATTCTCCTTTTCTACATTTGTGAGAGGGAGCATTGGAGCTATTTTCTTTAAATAAATATTGTACAACTCTGTCACATCAGCCTCAATACGCGAAACAAAAACTTTTACATCGTCGGATCCGCGATAAATCTGAAACCTCAAATTGTGTCATCAAATGACGACTTGACTAAATAACAACAAGAATACGCCCCGTGTAAATGAGTTCTATTTGTATAAGACTGAGCGAGTGTGAGTTCACTATTCAGCGGTTTCAGAATAGACTCAAAATCTATATATACTAAGAATGGCACTTTCAGTTGTCTCTCAGAGTTTTCAAATTTTAATATATTTTCAGGAACTTGTTTTCCATATTTATCAATTCGCAGTTGCGTTGAAGGTGTTGTTGTATATAAATGATTGCAATTATGTCTCTGATGTTGCATTAACACTCGTTCACTATTAAAGTTTAACAAACAACCATCACAAAAAATATTTTCTATGATTATATGCGGAAATCTGACTTGAAAGTAATCTAGATAAATCTTTTATCCAGCAGTAGTGAGTGTTAACGCACCCATTATTGCAATGGGGACTATCCCCGCAATCTTCGGAAATTAATAATAAATTTACGCGAAAGTGTATTTTTTCTTAGGGTAGTGTTTGTTGTCATTTTATTTTTCTTAAATTTAGCCTCTAATCCATACACATTAACGGAAATATTATTAATTTCCTTAAATTTATAAATATCACACAATTTCATTTGAAAATTCAAACCTGTTAAATTTAATACGCGTGAGTAGTGGGATAAGATGCAGTTTCTGTTTCACAAGTCGCCGTAGGATACAAAGCCGGAGTAATAGCCCAAGCAAGACAATATTGGTCTGTATTTTCAACATTCACCACAGCATTCTTATACACAACGAATTTGGGTAACTTTATATATGACTACCCGCGCATAGGTCTAAACTTGTTAATATTAACTTCAAGGTACATAATTCGCTCGTATGCCCACCCTAAAAGGAAAAATAAATAAGTAATACACTTTTACTTGAAGACTATAAGATATTTTACCTGAGTCACGCTCTTGGAATTCAGTTGTTTGTGTAGTCATCACTTCTACAAATATGTCATATACTGCACTCAAGTCCGTTGATTGATCAATAATTATGTTAGGTGCACTAAATGATTTGATATCAAAAACATCCTGTGTTTGTATGATATAACTACCAAACGTCTCCATATTCACTTTCACAGACATGAATGTTGACCATCTCATCAAGTACATTTAGAACTTTGCGCTTGATTTCACCAACAAATATTACATAATCCGTATGATTGTTTTCACTTTGTACTCGATAGCTTATAATTCTGCATTTGAAAGCACTACGAATGACCTGTACGCCGTCAATCAGTGGAGCACACGAATTTGTGTTATGTTGTAATGTTCTTCTATGGGAATGCACCTGATTTGCCCCAACCGTCACATTACAACACCAACATGTATTTAATGCAGCAGAGGATGTGGGGGCGGATTCGTTTATACATCTGCAGAGGTTGATGGTTTTGAATTCCCTTGAGCATCTCTAGGTTTACATTTTTTTGTTGGCGGACCATCATCTTTAAACTTTTTACAAACGCGCATTTGATGGCGTCGCATGTTATCACGACGTGTAAAACTAGTACCACACGCACTATAGTTATACATTGTGACTGCTCTGTAAGAGAATCAGTTCAAGAATGAATTTCTATTCACTCCTCTCCTTCATATATAGTAATACTGTGAACATGTCCGTCAAAACCACATATTAAGACCGTTGCAAGAGAGGGTGCAATCTTGGAAAATACTCCGTATACGTTTACAATCAAGGTCGGAGGAATAGAAGACATCTAAAACAGCGGCCTTGAAAAAGTGCCCATACACGTGTATGCTTAAGGTCGCAGGATTGAAATCTGCTGGTGCAATGACCTTGAAAAACATGCTCATATACGTATATGCTCATGGACGGAGGGGAGGGCCGGTATAAATCAACTACTGTCCCATTATATTAAAAGTTGGATTTCTTTTTTATTTTATATGATTCTACACTATTTATTTATTTATTTTTTAGTCCACTAATGGGGAACGTGAGTTGGGTCTAGCAAGCCTCTCGGACGTGCAATGAGCATTTTAAGTAAAATGGATGATTTTACGCACATTTTGCCCTTATAGTCGAATTTTGAAATAGTCGGTTTTTGGAAAAATGGGTCCTGAGAGTACCGTATGAGACGACGAGACGAGTACAACGCCGTCGAGATCGTTTCGATAGCTCTTTCCGTTGCCGAGAAAATGGCCGCAGAACATATTTCTCCCCCCTTACCGCCCAATGCGCAACACGAATGCAGATCTTTTCGAGCGCCGCGTTCACCCCATAGGTCGATATTTGGGCTATACGAGATGAAAATAATTCTATCATATCCGCCTCGACACCACGGGGGGACGTGGGGGGATACGACTTACCCCGCGTAGAGACGAAAAGGGTCGCGACCCCCAAGCAGAAAGGCAACTGTCGTCGCAGACAAAAAAGTGTAGGGGTACTAATCGCGTACGACGCGGCGTTTCGTCGCAAATCGACGGCGCTCTCGCTATTTTTTTCAAACGGTCGAAACAAACTGCGATTTCGGTAAATTCGCGTACGGCGTGTTGTTTTGCGTCGCGAACAGTGCAAAAAGTATAATGACCGTTTTCGATTCGATGCACCGTTACGGCGTGACAGCCGTCGGCACGCCGAAAATTTTCGTTGAAAAAAAAAACTTTCCGTTGCGGCAGGGAAAAGCGCTCCCGTACGCGTGTCGTTCTACGTAGCGAACGGCGCAGAAAAGCCTATTGACCGGTTTCTATACGACTCGCCGTAACAACGTGATGGACGTCGGCGCGTCGAAAATTTTTGACGCGCGAAAAAAATTATTTCCGTTTGCGAGAGGCGGATGCGCTTCCGTACACTTTCGTTGCGGGAATCGAGGATGGCGCAAAAAATGGGGGGTGAGGGGTCATCGCGAAGGGGAGGATTGATTTCGGAAACCCTGAAAACTCCAAATTCACATGCAGCGTGTTGTTCTACGTCGTGAACAGCGCAGAAAACTTAATGACAGTTTTCGATTTGACGCACCGCAACGGCACCATGTACACAGCTCTTTCATAGCAGGGTCGGTCGCACCGTGTGCACAGTTTATCCTTTGTGAGGTTGATCGCACCGTGTGCACGGCTTTCTGCACCGTAGGGTTGGTTGCCCCGTGTACACATCCGTCGTGCTTGCGACGTAGGTCGAAGAGCATTAATTGCAAAAAGCCCGGCCGTTTAGGTTTTAATTTATATTTTATACATACATTTCTTTAAGGTTTATTAGTAACTTCTATTAATTTATACATTGGTTAGTCGTTTAGGTTTGAATCTTTCAATATTTATATTTTAATATTACTTTAGGTTACTCGTTTAGGTTTTAATTTATATTTCGTACATAATATTTTTTGTTGGGAAAGAGGACGATGCCTTGCCCTGCGTCAAATGTGCGCGTAGCGCACACTTAAAACATACATATATTAATATATACGGAGGTTAGTCGTTTACGTTTTAATTTTTTATAAATATATTAATATTTTTATTACAATTTCTTTTTAATCTTTAATTTATACGGAGGTATCCCGTCAGTGGTTGGATTTAAAAAAAAATAATCACAAAAAAAATTGTAAAATGAATGAATTATTTAAAATTGCCACCAGTTAATTAACCAATGAAATAATGAATGCGTCCTGTGGTATGGCCGAATCTGTGTTGCCATATTTTCTTTATTTAAGTATTATTGTTTTGGTAACTGAAGACTATTTGAGGATAATTGTGATTTTGAATGATTTCGTGAATATGTACATTAATTTTTGAGATATCAAACATTTTCAAGACTGTTTTAATTTGGATACAAAATAAAAGGTAAGTATTTACGTATTTTTGAACTTAATGTATTATAATATATATAGGTATTTTCAAAAATTGTGCATTTTTTGGTTGTTTTTAAGATTTATAATCCACTTAATGAATTGCGAAGAAACTGATTCTGTTCATTAACAGATAGCAATAGTAAATCATTATTTACTATTGCTATTCATTATTATTTATAATTAAATTCTTTTTAGACCTGTAAAATTTGTTACGAAATTTTAATAAAAGTCACTCTTCAATACTAATCAAATGAAATCATCATAATCAGGTGAAAGTGAAAAATAAATAAAACAATTATAATAATTTATTAATATTTGTTTTCAATCGTCAATTCCGTAACAGCAACGAAGAATAAATTTATAACATAACCTAACTTCGATTTCTGCCAA
This sequence comes from Rhamnusium bicolor, assembly GCA_029963845.1. NCBI lineage: Eukaryota > Metazoa > Arthropoda > Insecta > Coleoptera > Cerambycidae > Rhamnusium > Rhamnusium bicolor. The sequence continues at coordinate 114,475 of JANEYF010000943.1, forward strand.
TTTTTTATTAATATTTAAATGTCGAAGTTTTAAAACAGGTACAAATAAAATGTTCTCTTCGTACTAAGGTAAAAAAAAATTCAATGTGAGTGAATTTATAGTTGTATTTATAATTGAATAAGTAATCACCAATCACGCTTTTAAACATGCGGAAAACTGGCAATACTGCGGTACCATCTTCGCTTTCACTGACTGCTTGTTGTTGGCACCAAACCTAGTCAGATGACGCCATAGGACTAAAATTCAAGACTTTGTTGTTTTTTTAACCTTTTTTCGGGGCTCAAAAAAATCCGGAAAAATTCTGTGAGCACATATTTATAAATGCTATCGAATAAACAAATAAAAAAATATGTGGGAAATGCCCATTGCATTTTTTGTGTTATAAAAATTAAGAGCGACGTCGTAATATATATTTCTTATATTTTTATTTTCATAAATGAGCTTTTAAAAAACTGTTTATTTAATTAAGAGTCAACGTTGACTCTGAAGAAATAAATGGATTGGATATAAAATGTTTATTGGAACATAGTGAGTAAAAAACTAAGTTTACAGGTTATGGTACTAATTTATAATCTTTCTAGTTATGCTAGATAAGCATTTCTCAGAAATGGAACAAGGCAAGTGATGAATAAACAATTTGTAATTCTAAGAGAATTTTATATCTGCAATGTAGGTTAAAAAAAAACCGTTTTCTTAACTACCTCTCAAGTCACCGAAGTAACTCCCAGAAAATCTTATGATTTTATGTTGAGTGAAGAGGAACGAGGCCCTACAGTTTATTGTGGAGTCTGAACCATATCTAGGGCATCGACAGTTCTCTCCCATCTTAATCCGAAATAAATTACAAATAAAATTTCTAACTTGCTCCGGGATGGATCCGAACCATCGATATTCGGTACCAAGTGAATAGCTATAAGCGCTTTACCCACTCGGCTACCAGTTCCCTCTCGTGTAATATGATACTCTGATATATTATGAAGTGAAACGAAAGTCGTCTATAAATTAATATACAGTGGTGTAGATTTTATATAACAACTTCCCCCTTTTTAAAAAAAATTGGTGTTTATGCAACTTTTGCAAAATGAAAAACATGGTATGGAAAGCATGAAATCTAATAATGTGAAATATTATTCGAATGAAAATTAAAACTAAACATTTAAAATGCAAAATATGAAGGTAGGTTATAAGCGTAAAGGTGCAAAATTAGCAGTATGTAAAAATGTACATTCTGAAAATGTGAAGTAATGTAAAACGTGGTAAAAATTAAATATAAAAGGTAAAAATTCAAAACGTGAGTACATAGTAAGCGTTATAAAATAAGAGTGATTAAAGTTTTCAAAAATGAAATAAAATTCACTGAAGTCAATAAGATTCACAATGAATTATTGAGGTCCACAATAAGGCACAGAATACACAAAAAGTCTTTTTAGGTGAGTTCTGTTGCTTCATTTTCCTCTTCTTCACGAATCGGAGGTCGTTTTCTTGCAGAGAGTATGTTAGCGAAACTTCTAAAGGTTTTACTAGGTCATTATGGAGGTGGAGGTAATGTAGTTGTGTTGATGGCTAATCTGCGTCTTCTTTTTGTTTTACGCTTACAAAATACATAGAGGAATAGTAGTCCAAAAATTAGTGGGATTATGAAATATGTGAACCAGGAAATGTGTTTGTTGATTAAGTCATTCAAATCCTTCGAGTATTAATACAGTTTATGCTTGGCAATCCTGAGATCTTCTTTGTTTAGATTGCTTAGTTTCAGTGGCTTTAATTTTGGTAACTGAATTTTATCTGGAAGTTCGTTACAGCACTCATATGGGAATTGGATAGCATAGGTGTTATCCTTAACATCTAATATTTCGTTTGAACTTGCTTGAATTTTGGTTATACCAACGAAAGCGTAACAATTGGGTTTTAATTTTATAATGGAGTTTTTGGTAATGATTTCGGTTTTTGAATTTCTCTTTAGACAATTGATGATAACATGCAGGGGTTCTGTATTGATGACTAGTTTTTAGAGATTGTGACCTTGACTTATAATGAAAGAGGTTTAGCAGTTTTTAGGTAGGACTAAGATTTTTGAAAAGCCTAGCTTCGCAGATGGCACTGTTGTCTTCGAGTAGACGAACAGTTTTGAACATAGTTTGGTTCCAATGTTAAGTTGTCGACATTCTCTCAAGTTCGGAATGGGCATGAACATCAAAGAATCATCATCTCTCGCGATATATTTTTGAGAGACTGACAAAATATGGTGCAACCCAGTTCTATTATCCACTATCGGAATGGGATATAATTATAGGCTGTATAGGTTTGTGGGTCTACCAACGGTATATTTAAAACAAAAATTTAACTAGAATCAGTTTGAATCGCTCGGAGTTCGATAATATCCAAGTATTGAACAACTTTTGATAATTTTATCGGAAATGGCAAATTATTTTTCTGCAAATTTTGTGAAATTTCCTGTAATAAATTTATTAAGTGATCTGGAGTAATTATAGAAGTATGAATAATTTTTAAGCGTGCAAATGTTATTGAATTTAGAATATCGTTCAGATCGTTTTCAATGTACAAATAACTAGCCATTAATTGTTCACTTTCTAGAAATTTTTGTTTTGTTCTGACTATTTGTATATCATGTGCGTATTTGCGTCCTCAATTTCTTTGATATTATTGTTAAATATTTCTTCGTCAATCTGTAATTTCTGAATGGTCCAGTTGAAGTTTCTAATGACTGACGTTGTTACTGAAATTTCGTTTTTCAACAAGTTTTCTAATTCGCGTTCGTCTCTATTTAATTTATTGATGCAGTTGGCGTATTATTTACTATCTTCGGCGTTTAAGTTTCCGGAAATTGATTTAAAAATTGTACCTATACCGTTTAAAATTCCGCGTTTGTATCGTTTTGTATCAAGATGACCTTCGTTAAATTTTGATTGTATGCTTTTAGAAATTTGTGTTAAAAGACTAAGGTGAGTTTTAACTTCTCTTAGGAAAGTGTTCATATTATGAATAGCAGGATCGAGGGTGTTTATGATGGTGTCTAAAATATTGTCATTTTTGTCAAAAGTTAGTTTTAAGGAAGAAATGTTTTTGTGTACCAATAATTTCCATTTATCGTTTATCGCCACTATGTCTGATGTTTTATGGTAGTAAATTCCTATAGTTCCTATAGGTTTATGGGTATGATTTTAGCATAATAATAATATTAAAAATAAATGGTTTTTATTGGCAGAGAATTTTCAAAAATTAAAAAAAAAATGTTTGGAACAAATTCCATTCTTACCCTCAACCTCACAAATTAATAAAAATATCGTATACAGCTAAGAATTTTTATGAAAATTAAATAGTATTACAATAGCAATATATACAAGCATATCAACATATACACATACATAGTTATGTAGTACAAAATAAATATTTCAATATATTTATTCCATAATAACGTGTACAAAAATACAGCAAATTTGAGGAAAAAAAAACAACTGATTAATAGTTACCAAAAGGAGAAAAAAAATAAATACTAATAATATAATTATTATTAATGAAATTTTATTAGGTCTTTAAGCAGCATAATTTTTAGTTTCTTTTTTAAACTCATTAGGATATAATGCTTTAAATTGAAGAGGAATTTTATTATAGTATTTAGGAGCATAATATGAGAACGAACTTTGGAAGAGAGAAGTTCTATGTATAGGTATTGTTAGCAAACCATTATGTATTGTGTACATCAGCCCTAAACGTGATTTTGTTTACCAGATATGAACGCGAATCAAATTTGCAAATTTTGTGAATCAGACAACAGTTATGTAAATCTTTTCTTTGCCGTATGTTTAGCCAGTTTAATTCCTGGTATTTTGATGAAATATGATCGTATTTTCTGAGCCCAAAAATAAAACGTATACAATTGTTTTTAATACGTTGAAGACGTGTTGGTTCAAAGGCATTTAAAAAAAGGCCGTATACTGCATCAACGTAATTCAAATGTGATAGGACCAATGCAATGATTCACATAACATGGTTCTGTTGTTTACATTTAACAAATTTCTACTACTATATATTAATTTTAGTTTACTAAAAGCATTTTTTTACAATGTGTGTGACGTGTTCAGAAAATTTAAAAGACGTGTCAATATAAAATCCCAGATTTTTGGAGACATCACTTAGCTGTAGCTCTTCACTGTTTATGTGAACCTTTATCCCATCAGCAATTGCCCTATATGACACTTTACGCCCTAATAGCATTATTTTTGACTTGGAGGGGTTTACAGTTAAACAAAATTTTTCTGATACAGAGATTAAAGCCTGTAAATCTGGATTTATTTTCATAGATGCATCATAACAATCTGTTTTCTCAAAAGAATAATAAATTTGGGTATCGTCTGCATAGAAATGACTACAATAATACCTCAAGCTATTTTTAAAATTTGATGTATATAATGTAAACAAAATGATCCCAATATAGAACCTTGTGGTACCCCGGAGACTACATCAATGAAAGCAGATAGTTTATTACCAATTTTAGCTCTTTGTTGTCGTTAACTAAATAATTTTTTAACAACAAGACTACTTTCCCACCAAAACCCAAATAATGTAGCATCGCCAGGAGAAGGTCATGGTTGATTCTGTCGAAGGCTTTTGATTAATCAAGTAAGTCGAGGATAGTTAAATTATCTTTATCAGTCTCCCACAGAATATCATCCATGACCTTAAGTAGGGCTGTTGTACATATGTGATTTGCTCTGAAACCAGATTGGTTCTGACATAACAGTTCGAAGTTTTTAAGCTGAACTTTAATCTGAGAGTTTAGGATTTTTTCCAGAATCTTAGAGAGCACTGGTAGTATACTTATTGGCCGAAGGTCTCTAAATTCTTTATGAGGTAATACGTGTGCTAACTTCCAGTTGTCAGGAAATACACTAGTTTGAATACAGAAATTAATTATATGAGTTAAGTATGGCAAAATGGTAGGATAACAATATATAAGCATAATTATAGATATATAATAAGAGCCCGATGATTTAGATGTTACTGAAAGTAAGGTTTTATGAAGTAGATTCTCAGACACAGAAGCAAAATTAAATTCAGAAGTATTAGGTTTTACATTGTTACTTAAGAAAAACATTGTATCTATATCAACATGACTTACAGATTGGCTAGAAGATATGAAATAACTATTAATATCATTGGCATCTCCCAATTCTGGGGATAGCTCAACTGTAGTAGATTTATTATAAATATTCATATCTCTAAAACATTTCCAATTATCTTTATTATTATTACTGTTTAAGACAAAATTTATATAGACTCTTTTTTCATTATCAATAGCAGTTTTCAGATAGTTTCTTAAATTCTTGTAGTAATTCCAGTGAGCAGGGTTATTTGATTTCTTATGGCGGGCAAGCGCTTATCTCTAAGTTTCATAATTAATTTAATAATGTCGGGTCAAGCCATGAAGCTTTCTTCTTAGTAATTCTTGCCGTTGTTAGAAGAGCATGAATATCAAATAAATTTAATATTAAAGAACAGAAAATGGTGACTTTATCGTTAATGTCATTAATTTCATAAATTTGCCAAAAAGGAGTTACATTTATTTCATTGAGAAAATTTGAATAATTAAATTGTTTGGTTAGTATTAGGGTTATGCAAGATTGCTGAATTTTGAAAAATCTCGGTTATTTCGAAAGGGCTGTTAAATTTATTCTGCAATTTGTCTTTAATCTGTAACTCTTTTACATATACTTTATCGCCGATAATATATTGATAACGATTTTCAGGAACTTGTTTATAAAAACGTATTTTAGCTTTTTCTTTATTGTTTTGAATGCGGCTACACGCTATTTTGTAATAATGCGATATTCTATTATTTAAATCTCGGACGTATTTAGTTTAATTCTTTTTAGTTGTACAAAGTTTCGGCAGGTCGATTTGATGTGTGACCAAAATCTAATTCGTATGGAGTAAAATCATGCAATTTGTTTGCCGAATTATTGTAACAAATTACTGCATATGGCAAAATGGTAAATGGATGTTCGTCCGGATTTTCGGTTTTGTGAACTCGTATCATTTCTGTTGAAGTTGCATGATATCGTTCCAATGCGCAGTTTGACTGTGGGTGTCCTACACTCGAAAATATTAATTTTATGTCATATAACGTACAAAGATATCTTAATAAACTATTGTCGAATTCACGACCATAATCACAATGTATCCTTAAAGGTGTACCATAGTGTTGGAAATATAATAGTAAAATATTAACAATGGATTTAGCGGATTTATCTGGAATTGCGTAAGCTTGCGTAAATTTTGTTAATTCGTCGCGGATAGTAAGGGCGTGATTTCGTGTGGGTGATTCAAATATATCAATACTAATTCTTTCGAACTACGTTCTTGGAGTTTCCGTGATTACTAATGGATTGCGAAGATTCTTAGGACAAACTTTTGATTTTTGACAGGTTTCACAACTTTTTTTTAAGTTTTCAACGTCTTTAGTTAATCCGTTCCAATTGTATTTTTTTTATTCTTCTAACCGTTTCATATATACCGCGATGTAAATTATTTTTACCTGAGTGATTTTGACCTAATATGATTGGAATTTGATCTTCTTCAGGGACTTGTACAATATTTTGGTAAATTGCTAATTTTAAATCTTTTTCTGCAAAAATGAATGATACAATTTCTAATATTGACAGGTCTAAGTTATTTTCTACATGATACGTTTGCGTGAGGTCAAATTCGTTTTGATAATTAAATAATGTAAAATGTTTTTATTTTCTAGCAATTGCTTGTTAGAAAATTGAATTTTGGAATAATCGATAGGGTATTTTGTTTTGTATAAATTAATAAAGGTGTCGAAATCGTGAGCAATTTGTTCGTCTGTAATTTTGTTATTTGTGTTCTCATCGTCATCCGTGTCGTCCTCATTTGCGGCTAAAATTTTAGAATTAAATTTGGAACAGTCCGAAAAATGCTTTATTTTTATTCTAGATAAAGCGTCCACATTTTTGTTAATTTTACCAGGATTATAAATGATTTCATAATTGTACTCTTCGAGTTTTAAACGCCAGCATGCCATTCTACTTCTTGGGTCTTTTATGGAAAGTAACCAGGTAGGTGGTCGATAGACCGTAATTAGTTTGAATCTTCTACTAAATAGATATGGCCTAAAGTGCTTAACTGACCAAACTATGGCTAATAGCTCACGTTCTATGGTTGAATACTTAGCTTCGGCATTGCATAAAATTCGAAAAGCATAATTAATGGATAAATCTTTACCAATAGGTCCCTGTGAGAGTACTGAGCCTATCGCGATTGCGCTTGCATCCGTAGTTAATAGGAAAGTTCGTCGAAATTTGGATATATTAAAATGTTTGTTTGAGATTTGTAAATGAATTTTGGCAATCATTATCAAAGTTGAAGGGGACGTCTTTTTGTAAAAGTTTGGTCATCGGCTTAGTGATTTTAGAAGAATTTTATAAGAATCGGTATTATCACATTCTTGTTGAGTATAATAATCGTTAAAATTTGCGTGGTGTGTCCTTAGTGAGTTCGGACGATAAAAGTTACTATTTCGTTGGTTGAAAGTTCTGTTTTGAAAATTTGAATTAGGCCTTGTTACTGAGGGTCTATTTTGTTGAGACGGGCCTGGCTGTTGAAAATTTTGTTGTGCTGTAAAATTTCTTTGGGCATTTTGGTTGGAGACATTTTGATAATTTGGTATTGGATGATTAACGTACGTAGGTCTGAAATTTTGATGTTACGGAGTAAAGTGTTGTCTTGTAGGGCACTCATTGAAGGAGTGTCCATATCGTTTGCAATAAGAACAGAATTTTAGATTGTTAAAATTAGGTGGCTTTGGTAGATTTTGGATTGGTTTATTCACAATTTTATCTGTAAATTTTTGAGATTCAAAATACGATAATTGGAGTTCTCTATTGATACAGTTTATCGCTTCAAGCATATTTAAAGGGTTTCCAGCTCTTACAATTTTTCATATTTTTGATTCTAATCCGGTTAGTAATGTAGTTAATGTCATATTTTCGATTAAATTAGACGGCGCGGTTTTTTCCTCAAGAGTGTGACATTGTTTTTGCACAACGGCCTGAATTTTTGCATTGTGAGTTTGCAATCTCGAAATAAAAGTTAAAGCGGTCTCGTTCAGAAATTGGTGAAATCTAGGCCGTCATATCTTAGTATTGGAGCATGGGACCCAAGCGATACTTTAAGACGTAACAATCAAGACTAAATAAAGAGGTTTTACAGAAAAAAAATTAAAAGAAGAAAGTTGGCAAAATTGTGAGCCTCAAAGATTATTTTTTAAACGATTGTAAAATATTTGCGAAAAATTTTTTTTCAGAATCAGGTGGAAAATATGAAGACAGATTTCTAATTTAAAAAAAATGTATTGATTTTTTTACAAAGTTGCACCTTTTTGAAAATTGCACAGTAAAAAATGAATCTAAAATAAAATTATACAAATCGTTTAAAAACCTTTGAGGCTTACAACTTTTTCACAAATTTCAATCCCAGATTTTTTTCTGCAAAACTTTTTCATTTTGTCTTGATAGTTACGACTTAAAGTATCACCCGGATCCCATGCTCCTATACTAAGATATGACATAGCTTAAATATCACCAGCCGCCACTGAAACCGCTGTAAGTCCTGGATTAATGGATTCAAATCGCGTGGATCGCATCTAGTGATGCTTTGACTTCGCCCCAAGAATTTGGGTATCGTGAATTTACTAATTCTGCGGGTTCACCACGAAGATTATTTTTTATGTGTAATATAAAATACATAAAATTCTGGTACAATCGAAAAAATTTCACTTAATTTGTAGGGTTCGATGCTTTCAGTTGTGAGAGTCATGTTGTTCGATATTTAGATTTTATCGAAAATAAAATCAAATAAAATAAAGTAAAAAAATTTAAAATAATGTTTAATTTGCTAGAAAAATATGTTTTCGTAATGTTAATATTGATTGTGGTACGTATTTAGTTTGCAATATAATATGAGACTCGGATAATAGAAATAAATCTGCACTTATATTAAAATTAGTGTGGTCTTTAAATCGAACTGTACTTCACGCTCACCTCTACACACGTATATGTAGCGAGTGGATACAGTTAGAAATATCAGAGCCAAATCAAAAAATAAAAAATAAATAAATAAAAAAGAAAGAAAATACTAATAAAATTGTTTGTTACTTGATAAAAACTAAAAATGATAATACGAGATGATTCTTAAATGATCTTAAGTAAATATTTTTTTCATAAGGTTCTTCCGTTAAGGGATATGGATCCGCCAACGTAGTGAGGAAGGGCTCCTTGTTCTTGTAGACTCACTTTCACTAATTAGGTACGTTCTGCAGATATTTTCCTTGTTCTAATGCGTTGCACTGCCAGTTAGGCTTCTTGTTGTACGATATTAAACAGATCCTACCGACTGCACCAATTCTTATATTTTATTTTCATAAATGGGTTTTTAAAAACTGTTCAACGAGTCAACGTTGACTTTGAAGAAATAAATGGATTGAATATAAAATGTTTATTGGAACATAGTGAGTAAGAAACTAAGTGTACAAAGGTTATGGAGCTAATTTGTAAGCTTTCTAGTTATGCTAAGCGGTTCTCAGACTTGGAATAAAGCAAGTGGTGAATACACAATCTGTAAGTCTAAGAATTTGTTATCTGCAATGTAGGTGTAATACGATACTCTGAGATATTATGAAGTGAAGTCGTGTATAAGTTAATATACAGTGGTGTAGATTTTATATAACATATTTATTTACTCACCAAAGTAATTCATTATGGTAAATAATACATTCCTTTATTTTAGTTTCTGGTAAAGCATCATCCTCAATATATTTCTCTGTTGGTTCAACAATATTGTTTAATTTCTTTTTTAAAATATTAAACTGTGCTGTACCCAGTATGATCATCATGATTGTTAAAATATCTATATTTGAATTAATCCAAGCTCCACTTGCAATACTCAAAATTTCCATAAAAAAAACTTCATAATAGTAATTGTTAGGATCAAAAGGAAACCATGCTGGTAGTGGAAACGCATGTGCCTTTTCAGACCGACTGTCCATAAATGGAAATAAACCATAAAATAATACCACCAAAAAACAAAGCACTCTATAAATTTTTGCTATAAGTTTTCCATCTTTTATATAATCGTTTAAGATACATTTTTCCTCAAAAGTAACATTGGTAAACAGTGGATTCTTTAACATTGTTTCTAGTTTGAGGAAACCTTTTTTTTGTGAAATAAAGTTTGTTAACTTATTCAAGTATGCGAATTGGGTCATACAAAATAAAAGAATTTCTGAAACTTTTGTAACATCGGACAAATTACAATATAAAAAAATTGTCAAAGATAAAAATTGTAACCATGCTATGGTTAAATTAAAAATAGCACTTAGTATGTACAAACACTGGTATTTAAGAGATTTAGGTGGATAAAATCCACCAACTGTCAAATATAGCTTCTCTGTATCATAAGAGCTGAGTAAGTTAAAATTCTGAAAAAAAAAAAAAAAAAGTGTAACTTTCTTTGCACTTTTTTTAACATAAATATAAACACCACAAAAATTAGATAGCCCCAAATCCAAAGCGGAAGCTGCACGGGCGACGGTTACACTGGTGAGAAAACGAAAAATACAACCACTCCCTGCAACTTTGTCAGGGTCGAAGCTGTGATGTGAACCCGAGAGGCCAGAAAAAAAAGCTTCGTATGTCACTTAACACTCTAGCCCACTGTGCTACCCAACTCGATACACGTATGTATATCCTAAAGGGTGTTGGAATCTTTAATGTGAAACTAATACTGATGTGGTTTTCCACAAAACACCATATATTGAGCCCGGCGCGCACGTTTCGACAACCAAGTTGGCATCATCTGCAGATAATTAAAACTAACCTTATGCTAACAATGTATCCTATTTATACCTAAACTATTGTTACGGTTCGATGAACCGTTACTCGCTAACTAATAGAGCCGACTATATGGGATTGGCCTTCTGTCACTATTTATACTATTTTTACACCTTGTAATTTCCAAGCATTCAAATGTATTCAGTTGTCTAGTATTTGTTACATTTCCAATTAATCTTAAATTGCTACTATCTATTTTATGGTTGTCGTTAAATGCATGGTGGGCAGCACTAGACTTATGTGTGCTACCATATTTGAGGTGAACTATATGTTCCATGAATCTACTTTGAATTGATCGTCTAGTTTGTCCAACATACTTTTGGAGTACTGGCATCTTTTCTGTATATATCAAATTCTAATTTATTTTTACTATTTCTATTTATTACGGGATTCTTCTTTCACAAGTTAAGATACGTAGAAATGATCATGTTTTCTGAATCACCTTGTGTAAAACTAAGTCCATATTTTCGATGTTTCTGTTTTACGGAAAAATGATGTGAAAATATCTAAATTTCCAAACTATTTTTATTTCCAGAGGTTACGCCTGGAAAATTTATAATATTAAAAAAAAAAGAAAAAGAACCCAAACGATGTTGAGAAAACTGGGTAGTACGGTATAAAATGAAACAATTTGATTTTAAGTAATTTTATTGAAAGTACTAAAGTACACATATTTAAATATATAAAATGGTATTTATTATTAATATATATGTAAATTTTTCAACTTTAAAAACAACGAAATAAAAAGTTTCTGAAAATTTTATTCGAGAACAACTATTCTGCAAGTTACGTAAAAACATTTATATATATATATATATATATATATATATATATATATATATATATATATATATATACAGGGTGAGTCACCAAGGGCGCCTCGGTCTATATCTCCTTTAATATTTATTATACAAAAAAAAGTTTCAAATAAAAGTTGTAGGAGGCGAAGAGTACCATATTTCAAAATTATTTCTAATCACACAGGGTGTTTGATGTTAGAGTGGCATATCAAAAGTATGGTTTTTTTAAATCGGACACCCTATATATTTTTGCAAATTCTTATTCTTCCTTTAATTGCCTTTTCGAGTGTATCTTCTTTTTGAAATTCTGTTGCGGCGTTGTCGAGCTATTCAACTTTTTCCAAAAAAATTGTCACTTGCAGACCTCACTAATAAATTCTGCATGAGCGGTATTTTCACAGATTAAGCAAACTTTTTTTGTTAAATGTTAAGCAATGCCATGGCCTAGCCTCCTGATATTTTAAAGTTGAAATTATTTGTACAGGGTGTTTATTACGATGATACAAAAATGGCTAACTTTAATCTATCATAACTTCATTTTTTTAAATGGAACACCCCATATATTTTTACATATTTGGATAGAGTTTTTATCGCTCTACAACTTTTATTAACCTATAGTTATACCTAAAACCAGCGGTTTCCAGTGAAACTGCATTCTAATAAAAACATCAGGTAATTTCTAGAAATTCGGATATCATAGGAGGCATTGGCACATGTTTTTTTTTGTTTTTGCAAGAAACAACTATGAGCATTATTGTTTCAGTTAATGTAAGTTTCATCTTTTATGAATGAAAATAAAGTTGTATTATTATTCTACATTTAAATACTTGAACTGTGTGAATTTTCCAAATATCTAGATGGCATTTATCACTGACATTTGTTTGGAACAAATTTGAAACGCGTTTAATTTGCAGACTTTATTGTTACGTTAATTTCTACTTAAATAAGTATTTAAAATGAATTTTTCTAAGCAAGAAAGAATTAATATGATTTACTGTATCGGGGAGAGTTATGGCAATTGTTTGTTGGCCTCTAGATTGTATGGTCAAAAATATCCAGACCAAAGACATCCGAATTGTCGCGCTTTTACAAAATTAAAAACTAAATTCGATGAAAGCGGAAAAGTTATGTTTAAGAAGCCGAAGCGAATTAAACCAGTTGAAAATGAAGAGAACACATTATATGTTGTGCTAAGCCTCGTAGAAAATCCACATGTAAGTTCAAGATTTTTAAGTAGGGAATTGGATATTAGTCAGTCCAGTATTGCAAGGATTATAAAAGAAAATAAGTTTCACCCTTATCATATCCAATTATTGCAAGAACTAGAAGCTAATGATTTTATTAAGAGACGAGAATTTTGTGAATGGGCAATTCAGAAAGTGCGATAACAATCGGATTTTTTTCGACTACGTGTTGTTTTCCGACGAGGCTAAAAACAGAAATGTTAATAGGCACAATCTGCACTACTATTCTACAGAAAATCCCCATTTCAGACGGAGTATTGACTATCAACATAGGTGGTCATTAAACGTTTGGGGTGGAATTATAGGAGGATATGTAATTGGGCCAAATTTTTTTGAAGGCAGAATAAATGGAGAAACATATCTACACTTTTTAAGAAATAGTCTGCCAAATTTGTTGGAAAATTTACCATTAGCTACAATACGAAGGTTTTGGCTGCAGCATGACGGGGCGCCAGCCCACTACAGTGCGCAAGTACGCAACTATTTGAATAATGAATATCCAGATAAGTGGATTGGTAGAGGTGGGCGAATTTGTTGGCCACCTAGGTCACCTGACCTAACAAAGTTAGATTATTTTATGTGGGGTTATATAAAAGAGACCGTTTATAAAACTGCTCCAACTACAGCTGAAGATATGAAGGAGAGAATTAGAGCTGCATTTCAAGAAATTAATGTTCAGAAATTAAGAAATGTTAGCCAGTCTTTTTTGAGTCGTCTAAGATTGTGCGTGCAAGAAAATGGAGGACACATTGAACATCTTATGAACGAGATACAAAAAAAACACGTGCCAATGCCTCCTATGATATCCGAATTTCTAGAAATTCCCTGATTTTTTATTAGAATGCAGTTTCACTGGAAATCGTTGGTTTTAGGTATAACTATAGGTTAATAAAAATTATAGAGCGACGAAAACTCTATCGAAATATGTAAAAATATACGGGGTGTTCCATTTAAAAAAATGAAGTTATGATAGATTAAAGTTAGCCATTTTTGTATCATCGTAATAAACACCCTGTACAAATAATTTCAACTTTAAAATATCAGGAGGCTAGGCCATGGCATTGCTTAACATTTAACAAAAAAAGTTTGCTTAATCTGTGAAAATACCGCTCATGCAGAATTTATTAGTGAGGTCTGCAGGTGACAATTTTTTTTGGAAAAAGTTGAATAATTCGACAACGCCGCAACAGAATTTCAAAAACAAGATACACTCAAAAAGCCAATTAAAGGAAGAATAAGAATTTGCAAAAATATATAGGGTGTCCTATTTAAAAAAACATACTTTTGGTATGCCACTCTAAAATCAAACACCCTACATGATTAGAAATAATTTTAGGATATGGTACTCTTAGCCTCCTACAATTTTTATTTGAAACTTTTTTCTGTATAGTAAATATTAATGGAGATATCGACCGAGGCGCCCTTGGTGACTCACCCTGTCCCTGTATATATATATATATATATATATATATATATATATATATATATATATATATATATATATATATATATATATATATATAAAACAATAAGAATTAACGGGTACGCCCGCATAAAGAAAAAAATTGCACGGTGTAAAATACAAAAATTGCAAATAGCAGAAAGATGCAAACCGTGGACACGTGTTTCTGACTAATTGGTCTTCATCAGCACGGTGTAGCTGAGTTAAAATGATGGACAAAACTCAAAAAAAGACACTGTTCATATTCATTCTCCTGGGTCCGGAATTCCACGCAGGTTGCTATAGTTGCCCGCGTGTGCGATGCTTGGACGATGCTCCCATACCGGAGTCATCCAAGTGGAAGCCACAAAGGTGCGACTGGCTCCCTGTCAGTGGTTTTCCTTTAGTGTATTTTTTGAGTTTTGTCCATCATTTTAACTCAGCTACACCGTGCTGATGAAGACCAATTAGTCAGAAACACGTGTCCACGGTTTGCATCTTTCTGCCATTTGCAATTTTTGCATTTTCCACCGTGCAATTTTTTTTCTTTATGCAGGCGTAACCGTTAATTCTTATTGTTTTTTACTGTAATGTAATTAAACCCGCGTCAAATTCATTCTCTGTTCATATATATATATATATATATATATATATATATATATATATATATATATATATATATATATATATATATATATATATATATATATATATATATATATATATATATATATATATATATATATATATATATATATATATATATATATATATATATATATATATATATATTTAAAAAAACTGGTAGACGTAGTGGACGACTAGTTAAAAAACAAATAGCTTATTTTTTATTAATGAGGATGCAGTCCAAATTTTGTTAGGTTGATAAAGAATACTCTTTTCTACTATGCCAAGCTTTCGAAAATATTTTATTTTCTTTCTCAAGACTACAAAAGAAGATAAAAAGGATTCATAATTACATGTAAAAAAATTATAAAAAAGCATTTTTTTACCTTATGCCAGTAAGTTGAGGTTATAAGTTAAAACTAACATCACGTTACACATTAAAAACTTTTCACTATGCAATGTTGACATCTACTTTATGTTTAATACATTTTAATTGCTGCATAATGACCAAATTAATCGAATAATGAATAGGGGATTCAACCCCATAGTGGATGTACTCTACTACTCTAGTACATGTCAACTGGTAATTGGTTCAAATGCAAATTGCTCTACACCAGAAATATTTCATACCAACTCACCAACAATTCAACCAAAATGTAACTAAAAACCGCGGCCATTTTCAAAATTCTACATTTTATGAAAAGTTTGAATTTATTCAAATTTTTCTTCAGACAGGTGTGCTTGAACTCGGTGGAGTCCACTCACGGGGCTAAAGAACCTCCTATATTGTCACTAAGTTATCTAGTTCCTGAGTACACTCCCCCCGAATAGAATCAACCCTCGATCTGATTTAATTTGTGAATTTGCAATGTAAACTTGGTCAGTTTTTTTCCCTTTTAGGATCGGTGCTACGGTCTCCGATTCGAACGTATTGTACAGGACCACCCCCATTTATTGTCACAGGGTTAATTCCCAGCAACACGTTGAAACCAAGACTGAAACAACGAACCGAAACGGAAAAAACTGTCCGTAACTTAATTTATTCAACTAAAAGGTGAAGTCTTCGTTGTTAGAAATAAGTCAAAAAGGTGTATTCAACCCCCTATAGTTGTCACTGGGTCTTTTTTGCCCTTTGTATACTCCCATCAACGTGTCTTTCACTATTTATTTTCTTTCAAACACAGAAGTAAAATATATTATATTTCTTCCCTATGACTAGTTAAAAGAATGTAAATTTTTTTGTTTAGGTTGTTTTCCTGAACCTATGGTACCAGAGTCTTTTAACCCCCAATGATTGTACAGGGTTAATTCCGCAGAGGAATGTAGTTATTTTTCTTCTTGGTCTTAACTTAATTTATCAATTAACAATTAAAGTAAAATAATATGGATAGGTTTCGCGAATTCGGTGTTGCTGTCCTTACCATTTGACGTGATGTTGGGAATTAACCCTGTGACAATCATTGGGGGTTGAATCCTAACAGGACGTCTGGTCAGGAGCCGCGATACCGGGTTCAGGGAAAACTAACCTAATAAACAACTAAAAAGGGGAAGAAAATTTTATTTTACATTCTTTTAACTAGTTACATAGGGAAGAGGAAGTATAATATATTTTACTTCTGTGTTTGAAAGAAAATAAATAGTGAAAGACACGTTGATGGGAGTATACAAAGGGCAAAAAAAGACCACTGGGTCTCTGTCAGTGGACAACTATAGGGGAGTTGAATACACCTTTTGACTTATTTCTAACAACGAAGACTTCACCTTTTAGTTGAATAAATTAAGTTACGGACAGTTTTTTCCGTTTCGGTTCGTTGCTTCAGTCTTGGTTTCAGCGTGTTGCTGGGAATTAACCCTGTGACAATAAATGGGGGTGGTCCTGTACAAGACGTTCGAATCGGAGACCGTAGCACCGATCCAAAAGGGAAAAAACTGGCCAAGTTTACATTGCAAATTCACAAATTAAATCAGATCGAGGGTTGATTCTATTCGGTGGAGTGTACTCAGGAACTAGATAACTTAGTGACAATATAGGAGGTTCTTTAGCCCCGTGAGTGGACTCCACCGAGTTCAAGCACACCTGTCTGGAGAAAAATTTGAATAAATTCAAACTTTTCATAAAATGTAGAATTTTGAAAATGGCCGCGGTTTTTAGTGACATTTTGGTTGAATTGTTGGTGAGTTGGTATGAAATATTTCTGGTGTAGAGTAATTTGCATTTGAACCAATTACCAGTTGACATGTACTAGAGTAGTGGAGTACATCCACTATGGGGTTGAATCCCCCTATTCATTATTCGATTAATTTGGTCATTATGCAGCAATTAAAATGTATTAAACATAAAGTAGATGTCAACATTGCATAGTGAAAAGTTTTTAATGTGTAACGTGATGTTAGTTTTAACTTATAACCTCAACTTACTGGCATAAGGTAAAAAAAATGCTTTTTTATAATTTTTTTTACATGTAATTATGAACCCTTTTTATCTTCTTTTGTAGTCTTGAGAAAGAAAATAAAATATTTTCGAAAGCTTGGCATAGTAGAAAAGAGTATTCTTTATTAACCCAACAAAATTTGGACTGCATCCTCATTAATAAAAAATAAGCTGTTTGTTTTTTAACTAGTCGTCCACTACGTCTACCAGTTTTTTTAAATAATTACAGGTATGGGGTTTTACCGTAGTATCACATCGAGATTTGGCTTCAACACAACACGTAAAATGAAGGAATGGGCAAAATATAATATCAAATTGGCATCCATACGTAACAGAAAAATTTTTCTTTTGCAATGTAGGAAACAAGGCATCACACCCACACACATAGATAACTCTACACAATCATTGGACACTATACTGGGCAACACAACAGGGAAAATTGGAAAAGAAGTACACTCGTTTAAGAATAGGTTAAAAAACAAAATTATTAATTTAGAAATTGACATAACACATAGGAATATCAATGCCTTAGAACAATCATTTAATAATCTCACGTTTGAACTGGAAAATATATTACCAAATAATATTTGGAATGAATTTAAACATAGACAGACAATAAATTATAATAAACAATTTCACACAGTTAAAATAAAAAATCGTAACAAGATAAAAAATTTAAAACAAAAAGCACAGAATGAAATTAGAACTAAGGACACTTGGTTAAAAAACCTTACTGACATTGATATTCCCAGTGATATAAAAACTTTTTTATCATTAGGACACAAATTCAGTGTACCCCCTCGATTAAAGAGGTATCTGTTCCAAATTTATTGGCAGACATAGAATCATTAATTTCAGGTTTTCCTCATGCAAAAAAAGACATATTTCGTGCACAGGTCACCAACATTTTAACCAATTATGTACATAAACACAAAGATACACAATCCTATTTAAACTATTTATACAACAAAAGTAAACAGTTTTTAAAAAACCATCCAGAATTAATAATAACTAAAGCTGATAAAGGCAACGTAACGGTAATTATGAAAAAAACTGACTACTTGGAAAAGAGTACTAACATCTTGTCAGATATTACATATTATAAAAAACTGAATAGGGATCCTACGTCCACGTACCAACAAAAGGCCAATAAATTAGTTTCTAACCTAAAAAACAATGACTTAATTGATGAGAACTTGGCAAAGTCTATGACTATATACAACTCTGTTCCTCCCAAATTTGATGGGTTACCTAAAATTCACAAACCTATTTTATCGCTAAGACCAATTATCTCATCGATTAATGCTCCCAATAGTAAAATTGCTAAATTTATAACAGATATTTTAACAAATTCGTATGACAAAGATAACGAATACTATATAAAAGATTCCTTTGCATTTTCTGAATTTATTCAAGAAAAACAATTACCAGTGGGTTACGTGCTGGTCAGTTTTGATGTTGTTTCACTTTTCACTAATATTCCGATAGACTTAATTTATACTAGTGTTCAAAAAAGATGGAACACAATAAGTACTTTTTGTCATATGACATATGATAAATTTATAGAAATAGTTGGTTTTATTTTTGATACAACATACTGTGTGTTTGAAGGTGACTTCTTCAAACAAGTTTTAGGTACACCAATGGGTGCAACAGTTTCGCCCATAATAGCTCAGTTTGTTATGGACGACCTGTTAGACGAATGTCTAAGAGATCTCCCGTTCCGGTTTGAGTTTTTAAAAAATTACGTGGATGACATAATTTGTGCTATACCAGAGGATAGTATTGACAGGGTGCTTGAAATTTTTAACAACTATAACCCACACATTCAATTTACTGTTGAAAAAGAAACAGACAATAAAGTTCCGTTTCTGGACACACATGTTATAATGAGACTGGATAATACTGTCATCCTCGACTGGTATAGAAAACCATCCAGTTCTGGGAGATATATGAATTACATATCTCACCACAATGAGAAAATGAAAATCAACCTAGTGTTGGCGTTAAAAAAATAGAATTAAAAAAATTTCACACCCCTCCCTGGTAGAAAAGAATATTAAAATCTTGTACAATTTACTGTTAGATAATTCGTACCCACCAAAACTATTGAAGAAGTTACTTTTCAACACACTGCATGTAAATGGTAACAATAATAATAGTAATAATAATACTGACGGACATATTACATTGAGATATGGGTCCTTACCATACATCAAAGATTTAACTTCGAAAATTATTAATATTTTCGCACATGAACCATCAATAAAAATTGCCCAAAAAACAGCAAAACCACTCAGCACTATTTATACTAAGGTGAAGCACAAAGATGATGCTCTTAAGAAATCGAATGTTGTATATAGTATTCCTTGTCACAACTGTGAGATGAAATACATAGGTCAAACGTCACAGTCGCTCCAATCACGTATTACATTGCATAAAAGTGATTGTAGAAATGGCAAACTTTCGTGTGCATTAGCAGACCACTCAATTGCTACTGGACATAAGATAAATTTTAACCAACCAAAAATTCTAAATGTAGAAACTAATCTAACAAAAAGACTTTTCCTTGAAATGGTAGAAATTAACAAGGAAAATAATACAATGAATAGGAGAACTGATATAGATAGTTTAAGTAGTATTCATTCATATTTGCTTCACATAAACAATTAAACCACATTTTCAAATTAGGTTTTGCCATCTTGGGATGTCTGTCCCTGGTAGGTCTGTTGTCAGGGATGAATTTTTTACATCATCCCTGATTGTATTTCGACTTGAGGACTTGGGTCCCAACATGACAAAACTAAGGTGGTAAAAATAATCCATAGTTTTAAATCTGGTTCCATTAGTGTGGGACGTTTGTCTCTTGGTAGGTTTGTTGTCAAGGATGAACTCAGTGACAAAAAAAATAGGGTGGTCATCCTTGATTGTACTCCTGTCTGGAGACTTGGGTTCCAAATTGATGAAACTAATAGGGGAGGGGGAACATAATGGTTATCATTTAATTTTGACAATTTACTAATAATTAAAAAAACATTTTTTAACTTTTGTTTACTTTAGGTGGTGCAGTAGAGTGGCACACTGAATAGGGGATCAGTGACAATTCACTACTCAGGGTGGAATTTCTACTGCAATCCAACCATACCTCTTATAGGCAATTGTGATATTTTCTCGGAGCTTGTTCCACAGAAAAAAGTATAGTATATTTTTCTTCTTGGTCTTAACTTAATTTATCAATTAACAATTAAAGTAAAATAATATGGATAGGTTTCGCTGAATTCGGTGTTGCTGTCCTTACCATTTGACGTGATGTTGGGAATTAACCCTGTGACAATCATTGGGGGGTTGAATCCTAACAGGACGTCTGGTCAGGAGCCGCGATACCGGGTTCAGGGAAAACTAACCTAATAAACAACTAAAAAGGGGAAGAAAATTCTATTTTACATTCTTTTAACTAGTTACATAGGGAAGAGGAAGTATAATATATTTTACTTCTGTGTTTGAAAGAAAATAAATAGTGAAAGACACGTTGATGGGAGTATACAAAGGGCAAAAAAGACCCAGTGACAACTATAGGGGGTTGAATACACCTTTTGACTTATTTTTAACAACGAAGGCTTCACCTTTTAGTTGAATAAATTAAGTTACGGACAGTTTTTTTCCGTTTCGGTTCGTTGTTTCAGTCTTGGTTTCAGCGTGTTGCTGGGAATTAACCCTGTGACAATAAATGGGGGGTGGTCCTGTACAATACGTTCGAATCGGAGACCGTAGCACCGATCCAAAAGGAAAAAACTGGCCAAGTTTACATTGCAAATTCACAAATTAAATCAGATCAAGGGTTGATTCTATTCGGGGGGAGTGTACTCAGGAACTAGATAACTTAGTGATAATATAGGAGGTTCTTTAGCCCCATGAGTGGACTCCACCGAGTTCAAGCACACCTGTCTGAAGAAAAATTTGAATAAATTCAAACTTTTCATAAAATGTAGAATTTTGAAAATGGCCGCGGTTTTTAGTGACATTTTGGTTGAATTGTTGGTGAGTTGGTATGAAATATTTCTGGTGTAGAGTAATTTGCATTTGAACCAATTACCAGTTGACATGTACTAGAGTAGTAGAGTACATCCACTATGGGGTTGAATCCCCTATTCATTATTCGAATAATTTGGTCATTATGCAGCAATTAAAAATGTATTAAACATAAAGTAGATGTCAACATTGCATAGTGAAAAGTTTTTAATGTGTAACGTGATGTTAGTTTTAACTTATAACCTCAACTTACTGGCATAAGGTAAAAAAAATGCTTTTTTATAATTTTTTTACATGTAATTATGAACCCTTTTTATCTTCTTTTGTAGTCTTGAGAAAGAAAATAAAATATTTTCGAAAGCTTGGCATAGTAGAAAAGAATATATATATATATATATATATATATATATATATATATATATATATATATATATATATATATATATATATATATATATATATATATATATATATATATATATATATATATATATATATATATATATATATACATATTATATATATATGTACATATATATATATATATATATATATATATATATATATATATATATATATATATATATATATATATATATATATATATATATATATATATATATATATATATATATATATATATATATATATATATATATATATATATATATATATATATATATATATATATATATGCTCTTTCAATACCCAGCTCCCCAACAAATAAATTTTAAAAAGTGAGTAAATATTCTTGTGTGCGCTTCTTCATGATTGCACGTTAAATTTCATATTACAGTAGAGCACTCACGTTTTGATATTTTTACACATTTACAGGGTTCATCAAAAATGTGCCTCCTAAATAAAGTCCACGTTTTTAGGCAACATATGTCCTTGTTTACACTAACATTCCGACATGTATTTTAGAAGGTTTGTTCCATTTTTATTATTTATAAATTTGTTCCAGTTTGAAATGAGAATTGTATCTGTTATAGTGAATTCATAAGGTGTTGCACATTTGATGATCCGTGTAAATGTGTAAAAATATTAGAAAATGAGTATTCTTAGTACTAGATTTAAGGTTTTTATTAGGCTTCAATCTGTAATAATGAAGAAGTGAACACAAGAATATTTACTCATTTAAAATTTGTTGTGGAGATGGATATTGAAAGAGCGTTAATAGAAGCCACGGATGCAGATATAATTTTATTAAGTATGTTTAATGTTTGCAAAATAGAAAACCTACAAGAATTGTGGGTACATGGCAACAAAGGATATTTCATAATTCACTAAATCAATAAAAAGTTAGAACAAAGGTGTGGAGAAAAAAGTATTACTAAAACTTTATTAGCAGCCTATGTATTATCCGGTCGTAAAACCGTCGGTGATTCTTTCCGAAACGGAGAGAATCGAACAGCTACAGTTGCTTTGAAATAAGCAGGGCAACTAAATAATTTGGCTAATTTTGGAGATAACTACGATGCAAATGATGATTGTGTGATTGAAGATGCTCGTAAGTTTTTTGTGAATTTGTATAGTCGTAGTGAATTCCATTTATTTTCTGTTAGCCACGGTGATTTACGTTCGCTACCTCCCACTGAAGATGCTTTTTTTACTGCATTTAAAACGCGAGTTATATCAATTTTAGCGTTCAAGCGGTCTTCTAATTCCCTTCCCAATTTTCCTTCTCCCTGAAATTTTAAATTTGATAGAAAATCACGAAATAAAACCACTACTGGATCTAAAAAAAAAGTGCAATTGTAAAGTGTGACAAAAAAATGCTTGATGTTGTGTTGCCCGTACATGTGTAGCCTTTCGCAACAATTGAGGGCCTTGGTGAAATAACGAACCATTTACCAAGTATAATCTTGTGAAAACTAAAAAAAGGTATATTCCTCACTGCTTCAAACAAAGTAAGTTATTATAAAGGCGTATTTATTTTAAACCTAGAACACACGAATATATTATTTGGTTTAAAGAAAAATACCGTATACGTATCAGTATTAGTGATGGGACTCGAGTGTGAAAATACTCGAGTGACTCAAGTCAAAATCCGATTCGAGTGACTCGAGTCATATGGCTGTTCAATTCGAGTAAAGTTGTTACTCGAGTCGAGTTATTTCTACTCGAATCAAGTTTTAACTCGAGTCGAATTGCAATTCGAGTAAAGTTGTTACTCGACTCGGGTTATTGCTACTCGAATCAAGTTTTAATTCGAGTTGAGTTGCAATTCGAGTAAAGTTGTTACTCGAGTCGATTTATTGATATTCGAATCAGTGAGTTCCTATGATTCAGGTTTTAAATCGAGCCGAATTGCAATTCGAGTAAAGTTGTTACTCGTGTCGAGTTATTGCTACTCGAATCAGTGAGTTAATATGATTTAAGTTTTAAATCGAGTTGAGTTTGACTAGAGTCTAGAGTCAGGGCAGAGTCGAAATCAAACTCGAGGTGAACTGTAGCGTAAGTGGTTGGAGATGATTCAGTGGTTTGCTAAACGGTAAGTTTTTAAAGTGTATTTAGGTTTTTTCTTTTGGTAATCTTTCAGCATTTAAAACACTACCATCTAATTCCAATATAAGTTTGAAAAATAGAAAGGATAAACATAAATCATAATAATTGAAATACAAAATAATAAATGGACCCAGGTCAAATATTATTTTTCCAGCAAATCAACACATTTCAAATACAAAATTTAATATTTCATTAACATTGTATATAAAATGACATTTAAAGAAAACCAACATAATTTTTTTTTTTATTAAATTAACATTAAATTAAACTCTTGTTTAACACAAAATATTAAATAAATACAGTATTTAATATTTAATACACACCGATTACGGTTTTTTATTTATTTCGAACTAATTGAATCAAAAAACAAATCTTTATGAACATGAATGTGCCAGTTTGATTGATGCAGTCGTGTGAGTCTTGAGTTTAAAGAATTCTAAGTTATAATTTCTAATTTTCTAATAAGTCGTAATAACGTCGTATATAAGAATTATAGGTTTGTACGTAGAGGCGATTTGTGATAGTTTTCTGACTATAGAGATGCGAGTATTACGAGAGCTCTGCTCTGCTCTGATTGAACAAACGCATCTCTACAGCAATGTGCGCATGCTTCTGATAGTTTCAAACGGTTGGAAACTGCTCTACGAATAAACCTTTTAATTAATGATTATACAATCTAACCTACCAACATGAAATAACAAACCTGGAGGGGAATTCCCGATCCCGATGACCCGATGATATAGTAATTGATTAGTGATTTCATTCATAGTTACATGTTTTCATCTTTATTACTTTTACAAGATTAGTGCCTTCAGTGCCTTCATGTAAATAATCTTTCATATTTATACTATATAAACAAATCACACTGGCACTAAAGAATATTTAAAAATATTAATAAAACCATAAACAATTAAATTAAAGAAACTTGACTCGAGTCAAAAAGCGACTCGAGTCTAAAGGCGACTCGAGTCAAAAAGCGACTCGAGTCAAAAATCGACTCGATTCAAAAATCGACTCGATTCAAAAATCTACTCGAGTCAAAAAGCGACTCGAGTCAAAAGTCGAGTCGATTTTTTGAGTTTTACTCGACCTAACTTTTGACTTGAGTTTTATAACAATGAAACCGAGTTTCAACTCGAGTAAATTCGGAAACCTACCGAGTTATTCGAGTGAAAAAAAATCACTCGAGTTCCATCACTAATCAGTATTGCCTGTAATTTTATATATTAAATCTATATGGTATTTAGAATGAACCACATTTTCGTTTTTCGATATAACAGAAAATTTTTAAGCGATTTATAAATTTAAATTGTATATCTGGTGAAAACGCAGACAGTGGTCGGACTAGCAATTCGTGTATAGTGCTTTATGAATGAGTACGCTGTGAAAACTTATTTTTTATTGTTTATTATACACCTTCATAATCCTCTGCCAAAGTGGGTTTCATTTTATATATTAAAAATTTTGTTATTTGTAAAATAGTGAAAATTAAAACGGTAACACAATTCCAATAAATATTTTGGCCTACTATCCTGATGCATTTCAATGAGCCAGAAAACAGCCGAATGTTTACAGGAGTCCCGCGAGTGTTAATTACAGTCTATTTAAAAATCTCTAACTTGAAAACTGTATAAGATATCAACCTGATCTTTTTTTGAAAACTTTTTCGATCTTTGGACATTTCATTCACATATAGTATATAAAAATTTTGAGTTTTTAATATAGTTGCTCTTACGTCGAAATTATCAACACACAAGTTTCGTTGTTGCAACTTTAGAATTTATTTAAAAAAATATTTGATGTGGCCAGCATATAACTTTCTTATACCAGTATAATATCATCCCGATCTAAAAAAATCATTCTATTTAATTCTTCATTAATTAAATTTTGATAAAGTACCTTGAAATGTTTCAATTAGACATTTCAAATGTCAAACTGTCAAATTTATCCTAACCCCATTTTATGAGGTCAAATGTGTAAAAAAATTCAGTATTCAGCTTTATTTACTTGGAAAATATATTTTTTTTTGGCTTGATATAGTAGACATGGTTTATAATCTTTCATCAAGAATTTTTTTTTTGTAAAAGCAAATACAAATAAGTTTCGGTCCCGTAGACCTTCTTTCAGCTGGCCAATTTTGCTCATCGCCGAATTTTTCGTTATCTTTGGTCTTCAGAACACGTGCACCAAATTTGAAAGCTTTACCTCAAAACTGTGGCTGCCATCGCGATACTACAGACATGCTGACAGATTTTTTCATAAAGATGTTTTTTCATTATAATTCGTCGAGATTCGTCCAGAAATGCAATAAAAAAATTATTTTTTTTCCCCAAAATTGTACTTTTTTTTCTTTCATTCATTATGTCTCTTCTGGTAGTACTACATTCACCAAATTTAATGGGTCACCTAAAATGTTGTTGAAAATCTTAACTGCCAAATTTGGGAAATCTCCCATTAGTATTTTTTTAGTTATCGCGGACACACACACGCAAGCCCACGCACACCCACACACACACCCACGCACGCACGCACGCACACACACACACACACACACACACACACACACACGCACCGACAGATATCATTCGGAAAATAGTTAGTATGGATTCAAGAGGGTTCAAAACGTATATATTAATCAAAATCTTGAGGTAAAAAAAATCACGATTACTATACTTTCTTATTAGGTATAAAAAAGTAAAATACCAGAAATAATTTTAAAATTCTATTACTACAGGAAGAGGCTGATTTTTGTACACAAATATAAAAAATCAGATCAGTATCATAAGCAGTTAATTTTTCAGCGAGAGGTAAACGTTTAAAAACACGAAGTCTTAAAATACCATTCCGCTTTTTTTTTCTTTTGAGAAGTTGTGCAAGAGCCAACAAAAGTCTAACAAGCCATTTCTGATGCCCCTAAGGACCAAGATTTATAAACTAAAGAAGGATAACTTTTTAGCTGGCGACCATATTGTGCGTCATCGAGAATATATGTTTTTGTTTATGTTATGTTGGTTATGTGCTGTGTTTATGGTTTTGCGATTTATATCAGATTGTTTGTAATCGAATTGTTATATTTATATAAAAAAAAAATCTGTATTATAAAAACAAGTGGTGAGTGGTGTTCTCTTTTTGCAAAGTAAAACGTTCTAAAGACATTTTTATATGTGTACCTATTTAACATTTATTTATTTTGTTTTCAGGGTGTTAACTGTAAGTTTGAAACTTTATTTTAATTGAAAAAAAATTAAGTGTAATTAAGTTAGAATAAGGTGAATTTTGTAATTACTGTTTTTACAATTCACCTAGTAAAATCATGCATATTATAATAACTGCTCTTGTTTTAGACAAATTGTGAAATGGCATGTTTGGCAGTTTGTAAATAAACAACAGAAAGGTATTTGTTTAATCATGTACTCAAGAAACAGTTCAATCAAGTTGTCAAAGGAAAAATCTAATTTTCAAGGGAAATTTTGGTCAAATTTTCAAAATTTGGAATGCAAAGGAGTATATTATTCAACAAAATAGGCTGTTGTGCTCATATGATTCAATTACATTAATCGAAAGTAGCTCAAAGTACCAAAATAAGCCTTACGATTTATTATAAAAATATTTACCTAGTTGCTGTTATTAAATATTATCGATTAAATTTTTTTCAAATGACAAATTATATTTGAGTCAATTAAAATTAGTTGTGCAACAAGAATTACCTCACTCGACTAATTACCTAGTCATTCAACTAATTAACTGTTCTTTACTCAAAAATTCCAAAATTGACACAATTGCTCATAGACGAAATAAAATTAACAATCAAGTTAGTCCAATAAAGCTGTTCGGTAAAATAAATATAAATGTGTGGCGTACCTATTTTGACTAGTATTTGATACATCCAGCAATTTTTTTAGAAAAGTAATTTTTGCAGTTTGTGCAGATCGAGGCAATTTTTTTAATGCGATTGTGTCAATAATAAACAAATTGCAATTATTTTATAGTATACGTTGTTTTTTAATGTTCATAAAGGTAATAAATGCATGTGCGTTGCAAAATATTCTGTACTAACTCTTCTGTACTTTGTGTAACAACCGCTATATAAGTTGTATGTATGTATATGTTACTCCCATATAAAACACCCCCTGTATATACAGGGCGCTTTATACGGGAGTAATATGATGAAAATTTTCTCATCAGGCTGATTAAAAAAAGACAAAGAACCAATAGGCGTCAGATTTCAGAGCAGTTCAAGCGATAACTTTGGCCACTATCTCCAGTAAATTCATTAGTCATTAGGACCTCTGCAGCAGCGAATCTTTCAAATCAGTTGGGTATAACATTTTGAAATTTTCTAATCTAAACATTATTTTGCAGATCAATAATTAATTCCCGATTCTTATTGTATAGAAAATCGTATATTAAATTTAATTATAAATTGTTAATAATAGATAATATTATAAGAAAATAAATAAATTAATAAAAATGAAAAAAAAAAATAAGCCGAGAATTGAATGAGAACCCCGATCGGTCGCGTGTGAAGCTCAAACCATAATCGCTACGCCATGCTTAGCTGTAATACAAACTTATCCTACTACCCTTCCAGCACAAGGACGTCCAGTGGAAATCCACTGGATGTACGTCATGGACCTGCTGGACCATTTGTTACAAAATTTTACATCCTGTGGATGTCCATTCACGGACATCTAGAGCCCCAAAAATGGATTATTGTTTTTACCCACATTAACTCACTGTATACACATAGGGACATGAAAACTTCTAATGATTGGGTCACGTCGTCTATCGGTTAAGTTTTAAGCTATAGAGACTAGTATTATTGCATTATATTGAATTAAAACTCCCCTTGCCTGCGTGTTAAACCGGTGACCTCTGCATTTATAGCCTGACGCTTAACTAGTGCTGGGAAATTCGAATGAAAAATAATCTATCATTCGATTATTGAAATATTTCGAGATATGTCGACCCTCGTCATGAGAAATCGAATAAATTAGTTCTCGAAAAGTGGTGCCACCGACTGCCGATTGAATAATCGTCATTGGTTTCAGCAGCTCATCATTCAAATTTTAAATACGTGATTCGAGCGATGAGATACGATGCGAGTACTAGTGCACTTGAACGCATGTTAAGATTGTTGAGTTTAGTCTTTACCGTCGGCAGTGTTTTGGTTGTGCTGATCTGCGTAATGTAGATGGCTATATTGGCTGATGCCATTCGGAGTTGGATTGTTTTGAATACAGAACCGGATTGAGCTAAGTTAAAATTTATAATTTATAGTTGATAATTATAAAGAAATAATAGCCAACTTCCAGCCAAATCGATTATTTATGATTATGAATTATGACTCGATATCCCGAATGTCGCCGAGCCAAGCCATCAATCTCGATTTCCCCACTTCTCTAACCATAATTTCAATGATCATTCGATTATTAAAGGTATTCGAATAGCCGTTATTCAATTATTGAAATCATTCGATTATGCCCAGCACTACTGAGCCATTGAGATTCTTATAATAATTAGTTACATAGGCAATGAATTCATATAAAAAATTGCAGTATGAAAACAATTCTAATATAGGTAATTTATTAACCGATTAATGAATTATTCGATTACAAGTAATTTTTTGATCTCTAAAATATTTCTCCAGCAAATGCAAACAATTTGGTTTAGCAAATTCCGGAATTCACCAGCAAAAATTATAATTTATAATTTTCTGTTCAATTTTGGCAATCAGAAAATTATTTTGCAGATCAAATAATTAAATCCTCATATGTATTCACATTGTATAGAAATTTGTATATTAAATTTAATTATAAATTGTTAATAATAAATAATATTACAAGAAATAAATTAATAAAAATTAAAAAAAAACAAAAAAAAATCCTAGAGTTGGATGAGAACCCCGATTGGTCGCGTGAATAATGAATGCTAAGTTGATCATTTTTACGATTACAGCTTCTGCTGACATTGCAAAACATAGTTTATAAATATATGTGACTGCGGTTACCAACGCAGATTTCGCTCATTGTTTGAACCATACATTACTTGTAAATTTAAATACGAATAATAAAGTTGGTTGTTTTTTGAATTATTTGCTTTTTAAAAACGAAGTATTTAACATCAAATACGTAAATGGCGCAATCGGTAGGATGAGCAAAGATATTTTACGGAAAAATATCGTGAATCTCAATTCTTTATTGCTCAAAGGTTCAGAAAAAGTGAAAGTTCGAGTTCCAGCCCAGCAGTGACGAATCTCCAGACGGACAAACAACGCAAACCATCGAGGTAAATCGAGTTTATTCCTTCTGTTTCTTTCCAAGTTTCTAAAAATCATTTTAGATTCTCTCCGGAAAAAAGTAGATATTAGGCCGTTCATTGTGAACAACTACAAGGTTTTATTTAACAAAAATAATTATCCTGTAGAGTATGCATCTAGATACACGTAATTTTAAGAGAAACATATTTTTCATTTGACTGAAAAAAAAATACTATTCAGTTTAAAATATTTATTTGAAAAAAAACTTCAATTTTTGTAAATCAACTAATACGTTCTCATAGTCTAGTGATTATTATAAGACTTGCTTATAATAATTGATACGTAGTCAGATTCCAGTATCCATCATAACGACAGGAATAACAACAACTTTAGCTTAGTGGCAATTGATAGACTTTCTATAATTGTTAGTGTGTGGTCAGATTCCAGCACTCATCCTAGGAACATGTATTTTTAGTGACAAATATAAGATTTGCTTATATTTGTAGGTAAGTGGTCAGATTCCATTACCCTTCGTAACATATAGGTATTTTATTCATACTCGCATAACAATAATTCTAGCTTAGTGGCAATTGATAGACTTTCTACAATTGTTAGTATGTGGTCCGATTACAACGCTCATCATAAGAACAGGCATTCAGTGACAAATATAAGATTTGCTTATATTTGTAGGTAAGTGGTCAGATTCCATTACCCTTCGTAACATAGGTATTTTTGTTCATACTTGCATAAAAAAATAGACTCATCTTTATATAGAATTTACTCAGACAATATTCCTCTTTTTAATAGAGATAAATATCTCTTAACACCATTCATAAGAGCTTATGAGGACCTAGTGTCCACATTTCAAAATTTAAGAGAGCTTAATAACCCAATCAATAAATGTTTAGTAAATACGATAGTTTCACGCCTCAGAGGACACGCTTCAGAAATTATTGGCCCCAGACATGAATTAAAACCTAGCCCTTGATTAAACAAATACTGACGCAAACTTTCTCAGACGGGCGTAGCGAGGACACCCTACTTAATGACCACCCTGAATAAAAATGAAAATCTAGTAGAATTTAGCTTAAGGTTACAGACTCTTTGAAATCTACTAGTTGCAAAATTAAACAAAATTGGTGAGAATATTGAGACCAAAAGAATAAAAAATCGAATACTATGAAAAAATTGCTTTAAAAACAAACATTAATAATCTATCCGGAAATACACAAATAATTGTTAAATGTAAAAAACCCAAATAGCATCGAACAAGCCATAGGCTATGTCAGAGAAGAAGAAGCTGATTTAGAATTTAGAAATCGTATGCAGAAAAAACAAGTAAATTCACAATTTTTAAAATCAAATTTTCCAAATTTACAAACTCAAAATTATAAAATGCCAATTGAAAATTTCCAAAATAATTATCAGCCAACCAATAAATATTCAGCCGAGATTTATTCTCCAACATTTCCCAACAAACTCGCAAACATTTAGACAAAACACAAATAATAGTAATGTATTCAGACAAAATCAATTTAGACAATACCAACCAACACCAATGTCCACACAAAGTCGACAGTCTTCTGCACAAAGACAACAAAATAACTTCTCCCAACAAAGATCTTTGAATGCACAACAAATTCAAAGTAAATTTCCGTGGTTTCAACCTAAACCAACCCCCAAATATATAGCGGAAGAATTAAATAATATTTCCTCAGAAGATCCTTTCTATTTTAATGACGAAATGAAAGAACGATTTAATGAGTACCCTCCCGACATGTATCCAGAATTATACACGGACGATTTTTTTTATGCAAAATCCGGACAGCGAACAGATAAATAACGACAATGAAAATTTTCACAGTACTTCAAATACAGAGGACCAGATATAGCCCTTAACGCATATGTAAACGCGTTGCCGTATATCCAAGTAAATAAACCCAACATTAAATTACTAATAGATACAGGTTGTAATGTCTCAATGTTAAGACCTAGTATTGCCGAAATATACTTCCCAGAATATATATACAAAGCCCCTTCGGTATTAAAAACACCAATGGGAAATCGCGAAGTAGGGTGCAAAGCATTAATTCCTGCATTATTTGAGGAATTTCAAACTAAAAGTAACATAGAATTCACTTTGTTCCCATTTTCTGACTATTTTGACGGCATCATTGGACTAGACTAGTTATGAAATCTCAAGTTAACAATGGATTTTACAAGCCAGGTACTATTTAATGATACAGTACAAATACCATTTCATTACAGAGATCAAAATTCACAAAACAAATATAAAATAGAAATTCCACCTCGCGAATGCCTAGAACGACCATTCCCAGTAAATGTACCTTATGGAGAAATACTAATACCCGAAACTAATATTAATGGATTTTATATTCCTAAAACCCTTACGGTTGCAGAAAATTACCGTGCTAGATTCGAAATACAAAATGTTACAGACAAAACTATATGTCTAGAATTTAACCGACCTTTTGAAGCCCAACAGCTACAAGGTGGCCAATTTGACTTTTATCACATTGAAAACTTTATGCCCAATTATCAGACAAATACAGAAAATACAGACATGTGAAGTAATATCAGAATAGACCACATGAATGAAGAAGAAAAAAATACCATTTTAAAATTAATTTCAAACTTTCCCGAAATTTTTCATAATGATGACTATAAACTAACATTTACAAATACAGTAAAACACCAAATAAAAACGACAGACGAATTACCGATTCACACTAAAACCTATAGGTTCCCTTTTTGTCACAAAGAAGAAGTAAATAGACAAATAAATAAAATGTTTAATGACGGAGTAATTAGACATAGTCAATCGGTCAAGTCCGATATGGATTGTATCAAATAAAGCGGACGCCTCCGGCAAAGAAAAATGGCGTATAGTTGTCAATTATAGGAAGATAAACGACAACACTATTGACGATCGCTAGCCGATACCTAACATCGAAGACATCTTAGATAAACTCGGGAAGTGTAATTACTTTACCACATTAGACTTAGCGAGCGGTTTCCATCAAATAGAAATGGACCCTCAGTCCGTACAAAAAACCGCTTTCAACGTAAAGCACGGGCACTACGAGTATCTTCGTATGCCTTTTCGGCTAAAAAACGCCCCAGCCACTCCAAAGGGTCATGGACCACGTGTTAAAAGATTTACAAAACCGCATATGCCTAGTCTATATGGACGATATCATTATCATTTCTACCAGCCTTCAAGAACACATATCAAATCTAAAACAAGTTTTTCAAAAACTAAGAGATGCGAAATTAAAAATCCAACTAGATAAGTCAGAGTTTTTAAGACAAAATGTCGAGTTTTTAGGGCACTTACGCCGGAAGGAATTAGGCCTAACCCGAATAAAATAAAAGCCATTTCAAAATTTCCATTACCAAACACAGCAAAGGAAATAAAATCTTTTTTAGGACTATTAGGATTTTACCGCAAGTTTATAAAATACTTTGTAAAAAACAAAGCCGCTAATGATGTGTTTAAAGAAAGGTACTAAAATAATACATGACAATGAGTTTAAAAATGCATTCGAACTTTGTAAGACAATTTTGACCAATGAACCTCTGTTACAGTATCCGGACTTCGAAAAGCCCTTTATTTTAACTAGTGATGCTTCAACTATGCCATAGGAGCCGTTTTATCCCAGGGCCCGATAGGAAAAGATAGACCAATTGCTTACGCAAGTTACACGCTTAATGGCGCTGAACAAAATTATAGCACAATAAAGAAGGAACTACTAAGTATTGTAAATTTTACAAAATGCTTCCGTCCGTATTTATTCGGACGTAAGTTCACCATCATCATGGACCATAAACCACTCCAATGGGTAAATAACCTTAAAGAACCTAACTCAAGATTAATGCGCTGGCGCTTAAAACTCATGGAATATGACTACGAGATTATGTATAAAAAAGGCAGCGAAAATAAAGTTGCAGACGCCCTATCGCGTATAGAAATACACCCGATCGAAACACAATCAATGATAGGTAACGCGGACACTAGCGAAAACAGAATAACTGATAATTTTCCCGACATGGCTTTGGACGATTTAATAACGTTAGAAATTCCACCTATTGAACAATTAGACACATATCCAGAGACAACGAACCAAAAAATAAACATAATTTGAGACGTCATAATAAAACAGAAAAACCCTTCAAATGAAACAGTACATTCCTCCCAATCGAACCCCACACTAAATATACCCATAACCGAAAAACCGATAAATAGATTTAGGAACCAGATCATACTAAACGTAACAAGAGACTTAATAAAACCAAAAAATAAGCTTGAAAAACCTTTTAATGTTAAAGATCGAATAAAAGTGACAGTGCCCATTCAAGATTTCGAAGAACATCTAGTAGAAACGTTTAAAAATTATATTAAACCGAATAAAACTTATGGCCTACTAATACAATCAAATTTTGTACACAATGTCATAATCAATTTACAAAAAATACTTTAACGATAAAGCATACAATCTTATTCAAACAAACAAAATAGTAAAAGAAATAGTCGACAAAGACGAACAATTAGAAACCATCCAAAATCACCATGAGACAAAAACCACACACAGAGGTATAACTGAAACAAAAACAGCGCTAACAAGAACTTATTATTGGCCTCAAATGACTAACCACATAACGAATTATATAAATACTTGTATAACTTTTCAGAGTGTTGCAAAAAACATAACATAATATTACATCACGTCACAACCCGACATCCAAATAGTAATGCCCCAATTGAAAGACTACACCCGCACTCATAGAAGAATTACGAGCTTTAGAACTAGAAAGCCCAAGACAAAATATAAAACAATTAATGACCCTCGCAATATTAACAATACCATACATTCCTCTACACGCTACACACCTTTTCAAATCATAAAAGCAAACTTAGAGTTCGGCACGCTTTTAACCTCTCGGAAAATAAAATAATGTCAGATTATATTGAAAACCAACAAAGAAATATGAAAGTTATGAACAAGTTTATAAATAAACAAAATAAAAAGGTAAAAGACAACCAGACAAAATCAAGACAGAACCGAATTCCTTGTATTTAAACCAAAAACTGAAGCTTTCCTACTTCAAAATATACGCAGAAAAATAGCCCCAAAATACAAAAAAAATAATAATTGATAAAGAATTGGATAATAAAATAAAAACCAAAGATAATCGTATATATCATAAAGAAAAAATTAAACCAATACGACTAAGATCTAAGGAAACATTATCTGTTTCAAATGTAGAAAATACTAGTATTCACTCTGCAAATGATGCCAGAACATCTACAAATTAAAATGACACCCTTAACTAACCCCCTACTGCCCTTCTTAATCAGTAAAGCTAAGGTAACGAATCACAAACACTCTTTTATAAAATATATTGACTTAAATCTTTTTATCGACCCTCTGAAAGCTATCGAAACCAACGAAAGATCGATAGTGCCAATGATTGACAAAAAGGATGAACTATATTCCTCAATAAACGAAATTCATAATCACTTAAACTATTTGAGAGACAAGGCCCAAAGAAAGTTAAACCAAATAAAACCCACTTTCAACTTACGTACAAAACGAGGACTACTTAATATTGTAGGAAAAGGCTCCAAATGGGCCTTTGATTTATTAGACTCAGACGATGCGGAAAGATAAGACAATGCAATTAACACCTTAGACAAAAATCAAAAAAGTTACACCATGATCTTGAAAACTATATTACAATAACAAAAAGTTTTATGAATGAGAGTAAAGAGACACTAAACAAGGTAATAAGTAATCAGGTCGTAATAAACAAAAAGATGAGAACATTGGAAAGCAATTTGAATAAATATACACTGTTTCTAAATATTCAAAATTATCTAGACGTAATGATAATTGATTGCCAGAATATAATTGAAATATTAGATACACTCGAAAACTCAATATTATTCGCCAGACTAGGGATAATACATAATAACCTATTGCCCCTAAAAGAAATAAAACAAATGAAAAATGTTATACAGGAAATCTATAAAAATGGATTACCTACATTTAAGTTCGAACAATCTTATTTAGAAATTATAAAAGTAGAATTCATTACATACTAGAGAAATTATGTTTCATCTTCCACATACCTATAACTGACGAGAATCTATATGATTATTATCACTTATTTCCGATCCCCATTAACAATAAAATCATTGTACCCCCAAAACCATACATCCTGATGAACTCGACAAACCATTACTACTCCAGAGATCCATGCCCGATGGTTGAGGACCTGTGCGTGTACTTTGTACAACAACCACCTTTCCAGGATGATTGTATCCCACATGTACTTAGAGGAAATCAACTTAATAACTGCCCCACCATCCAGGTGCATAAAATCACATTCACCATAGTCGAACCAGTGGACGACGCCCACATTATAATAATACCTGTAAACAAAACAAAAGTACAGAAATTAAGCCCCGAAAGTGAATTTGCTGAAATAAACGAACCACATCTAATCTACCTACCACAAAACTGTTCGGTTCATATAAATAATTACAACCAATGCCATTTCCATCCAAGGAAAACCCATCGAACTCCTACCTATTAAAAATGTTATCACACAACGAGTTGCCCATGGTACTACAGGAACTACATACCGATAAATTGGACGATATTTATTGCGTTGCCGAAACCACTCACCTTCAGGACTTGAAGATATTCAAAATCTTGGAACCAATGATATCTTACTTTATATTTGTATAACTTTAATTATTATATATATTATACAGGTAATTATCAAAAAATAAAGATAAGATTACCCAATTATTTGTAACGCATAATTCGAAAAATGATATCAAACAAGAAAACAAACCTACCCCTTTATTTTCATCTTAGGGATGGACGAATTATGAATGCTAAGTTGATATCATTTTTACAATTACAGCTTCTGCTGACATTGCAAAGCATAGTTTATAAATATATGTGACTGCGGTTACCAACGCAGATTTCGCTCATTGTTTGAACCATACATTACTTGTAAATTTAAATACGAATAATAAAGTTGGTTGTTTTTCGAATTATTTGCTTTTTAAAAACGAAGTATTTAACAGCAATACGTAAATCGTGTGAAGCACGGACTATACAATGATGGATTTAGGATTTGTCCAAGGAGCGACGCAACAGTGGTGTATTTAGGGGTGATATTAGAAGTAATCCAAGCAGCAATTTTACGACTTACATTCACATTTGCACAGAAATTAACGTTGGATTAGGTGTAGAATATAAATTGTCATCATGTCATCCACAACCTCTGTCGTGACATCGCTTATTAATTGTGTAACAAAAATAAGTACGTTTTAACAACCGACTACAATATATGGAGTGTGAATGTCGGTGTCTTAGGTTTATTATTGACGTTGCTGAAACGTTGTCACTGTATGGATATCCTGTGCCATATGGGTATATAAGATCAGCTAGAAGGAATACTTTCAGGTCGATTATCTCGAGAAATAAAGCCCATCGTCTAATATCCATTTACCTTCGTTCTCAGGGGAACTCGTCTAGAACATACATAAAATTATTAAAATCCATTCTTAACATGTTTAGTAGCCCCCTTGTTAGGTAAGACTCTCTTCAGGGATCGCAGAGACATTCTCTTTCTATGCAAAATTTTTAGAAATGCAATTATTTCCTTCTGTTAAAAACTTACTGAAAAATATCAAACAACCAGGTAATTGGTACTATCAGTCTTAAAAATAAAACCACCTTATCAGTAATTATTATTATTAGCTAGATTAATAAGGTCGGAGTCACACTGATCCACCACTATCTATCAACCACCATCGACCAAAATTTCAACATAGAAATTGTAATGTATCAGGTGGCTATAGTATGACCGAATGCATTATAATTCCAATGTTGGAAATTTGGTCGACTATAGTTAATAGATAGCGGTGGATCAATGTGACTGCAGCCTAATAAACTGGTAAAGATTGCTTGGATTACATTCAGTGACCTACTATATTAAGAGGGTAATTTATGTAGGATTATAGGAGAAACGATTTATTCGGTTTATTATATTTAAGATTAAGACGTTTATTGAAATATATATATATATTCAACGTCGTTGTGTTCTTAGTTTTTTGCTCTGCTTGCAACTGTGATAAAAAAAATTCGAAAAATTTGATTCTACGGAAAATAAAAACGTGCCGAAGTATAATTTATTTTAAACTTATTTGCAACATAAAAAATTTCGGCTTTTTTGACGGTAAAGGGATCACAGAAACCGACGTTTTTATGTTGCAAATAAGTTTAAAATAAACTGTAGATGTATCAATAATTATTTGAATGGAATAAATTTTCATAAATAGATTAAAATTTAGTTAACGAAAAAGTCGTGAATTTGATCTCAACAAATGGCACTTGTATTAATTTTCGACGGCTCCCGATTTTTATGGGAGGCATTTCTTGTCGTTGCACGATGGAAACCAATCGAATCACAGAATCACTGTCAATCATCATACAGCACTTTTATGTCGCAGAATGTGCATTAAGCATTTAACATGCTAAATGAAGATTAAAATGTGTTGCTGATATAATTAATAAAATGTTACTTCATATCATTCGATATTTAACGTAATTGGATAAGTACAAATCTAACCAAACGAGTGCTATTATCCAAAATAAGAACAAAAATTGTTTATTTATATTAAAGTATACGAAATAAGTATTACGATACTCAACTAATCGGCTCAGATAATAGTAATAATAGTTCAACTATTATTGAATAAAAATGATGTCGTTATTACAAGATATAACTCATAATTAGGAGATAATATGTCGTAATTACAACATATATCGCAGTTACAAGACATAAGTCGTAATAAAGAGATATGTCATAATTACGAATTGTAAGTTGTAATTCATGTTATAACAAAAAATAAAAACATTTGTGGCTCTTCTGCGCTTCCATACAAACATCCCTTCTAGTTTTCTTATATTAGGGGTGCAACGCGCTTGAGTATTGCGCTCCATATTTTATTTTTTTCTGTATGATTTTTTTAATATTTTATTGGCACATGGCATATGCTTGAATAAAAAATTGAAGATTCTTTCGAAAACTTATAAAAAATATATGGTTCCTTTAAAAAAAAGTTAAAAAAAGACAATATTTTAACGAGAATAATAAGTTCTTTTGAATTTTTGTTATTATTATTGAAATACATTGTAATATAACAGTTTTTATTGTTGTCATTACGTTTAAATTTAATTTTAATCATCACTCATGCTAGTTTGGTTGGAGAAACTTGCGTCAGTATAGGGCGCAATATTTGGTGTTTGTGGGAACTACTTCAGTGTCAGGTGTTGTAATTAAATTAATTATTAACGAAGTACTCTTTTAAGATAAATAAAGTATACTCATTAAATATTTTCAAGTAAACAATTTAATTCTTTCCTAATTTTTTTAAATTATCAGCAAAGAAAATTGCAAGAAATAATGTTCAAAATAACTGATATTTTTACCAAATATGAAATTATCAACACGTGAAAGTTATATTTACACAAAAAAAGTCACTGAAAACTGACCTGTTTCATATTCGTTTCTTTCTTGGTCATCATTAGAACGACATTGAAAATCACAATTATATTTTGTAGGTATAAAAGTTAACAATGTATAAATTAAACTTTTAGAAAGTGTTTAATTGTATCAAGAATTAATTAAGTATATAATTATACGCTAGGCAAGTAATTATGATATATCTTATTAATGGCGTGTTATTAAGTTTTTAATTATTTACGTGGATGCCCCACTATATTGGAAGTTAATTTTTTGTATATGTATATGAGTCTACATTATATATGTATATGTAATCGATATCTAAAAGTGGTTGCCATTTTAAACTTTTTACTGTTACAAAATTAAATTATAAAGTTTCAGAGTAATTTATAGTTGCCGCCACTTAAACAACCATAGATATGGCCAAGCCGTTGTTGTCATATTTCTTGTTAATTATGCTGTGAAATTTATTATATGAAAAATTTTGAAATTTTTAACTATTTCGTGAATCTGTACAGGGAATTTCATCCTTTAAAATTGAACCCCTTCTTAGTTTTGTTAATATTAGTCGATTTTACTTTTCCATGTTGAATTATTTGTGATTTCAAATATTCTATTATATCTTTTCTGTCTCAGAAAATAAACATGGCGCAAAATAAAGTTGTATTTCTTTAAATATACAATAGATATTTATTTATTTCAAAACTAATGGAGATATTCGCAAAAAAAGACTAAACCTGAGCATCCACACACGCCTAAAATATCATAAATCACATGTTCTATAGCAACATTTTAAGATATAAACATAAGTAGGTAATAACACTGACGTAGTTTTCCACAAAATACCAAAACACTATATACTACACTCGACGGGTGTTTCTCCAACCAAGTTGGCATCACTAACCAATAAAGCAGGTTATTTGGGATTGGCCCTCTGTCACTATCCATACTATTTTTACACTTTGTGATTTCCATGCAAGCTTTCGAATGCATCCAGCTGTTTAGTATTTGTTACATTCCTAATTAATCTTAAATTGCTAATGTATATTTTATGGTTGTTCTCAAACGCATGTTGGTCAACACTAGATTTATCTGTTCTACCATATTTGAGATGAGCTATATGCTCCTTGAATCTAGTTTGAATTGATCGTCTACTTTTTCCTACATACTTTTGTCTACAGTCCTTACAGCTAATTTCGTAAATCCCTGACTTTTTGTTTGTTTCAATTTTGTATTTTGGATTGCCTAAAAGTTGTAGTTTATTCCCCGATGAATGAACCACTGTCATACCTATATCTTTAAAAACTTACCCATACCACGGGTGAATCGAGGATCGAATGGAATCGATGCAAATTTCGGATTTTCTCTTTCATTTTGAAAGGTCGGGAAATTTCGAGGTGTCTCTTTAAATTTATGTTTCCTAATTATTTTATCAATTAAACTTACAGCTTACTTGACATACGATTAATGAATTATCAGAAGATACAGAATGGAAATCTAAGCATATTAACAAATTAAAAATCGATAAGGATATGATTATGACAGAAGCTTTGAAGATAGAGGAAGATCTTAACAAACTTGTAGAAAAGCAAAACCGTATAACAGTGTCTAATCAAATTAGCGAACTGATGGAAAATATAAATATTTTGAAAAATTAAATTTTAAAATCTGTTGCCGTTCAAATAACAAAACTGATTACAAAAACAGCTGCCATTCAAACACTGAACTGCAGTAAAAAAGACGCTTCGGCACGTACTGATACAGCAGAAAAAAACAGTGTTCAAACAAAAATTAATGTTATTAGTGATATTCTCATAAATAGACAAAGTATGTTTAAATGTAATAAACAATTCATTATTTACAAATAATGAGTCAAAAGACAAAAGTCGTGAAAACTATTAATATTAGCTGATGACTTTGGTCGTAATATTAACAAAACGATAAACAAAAAATTGGGTAATGATAATTACAATTATAAAATTGATTCTGTT
Source organism: Rhamnusium bicolor (assembly GCA_029963845.1). Taxonomy (NCBI): domain Eukaryota; kingdom Metazoa; phylum Arthropoda; class Insecta; order Coleoptera; family Cerambycidae; genus Rhamnusium; species Rhamnusium bicolor. The sequence continues at coordinate 156,306 of JANEYF010000943.1, forward strand.
ATCAAACGGGGAGCTACATATAAGTCCGTAAATGAAAACATGGAAAGGCTGATACGGACTTATTCACCTCAAGACTGTGTCGTTATACTGGCAGGATCAAATGATTTTACACATGAAAAAAGATATCCACTTTTCAGAAACATTTCAGACTATATTAAAAAGTGCTCTACCTTAAATATAATTGTAGTTACAATTCCCATAAGTAGTAACTATAAGTTAAATAGATTCATTCAAAAATTCAACTAAAAGTTAAATGATTTTGTCACTAAACTGAACAATTATGTTCCAGGTTCAATCAGTGTGTTAAATGTAAATAAAATTCAGTCTAAATGTTTAAACAAAGGTGAGATTTGCAGTAAAATCATAAAAATAATAAATAGTAAACCTGTTCAGAAAAACTTAATATTCATTAATACACAAAATGACAATTTAAGAAATATACAAAGTGGTTGGTGACGACTACGGAACAAGAAGTTAATGAAGATTCGAAAGAATCACCTATTTGCAATAAAAATAGTGAAAATAACCAGGTATTACCCTGGTGGAAATATTTTCTGCCAATAGTCTAATTTAGTCTTGCAGTGTTCTGAAAAACAATTCTAGAAGAATGAGTAATTCTAAAAAATTCTGAAACATTCTGAAAAAGTATGAAAAGATCTATGTAAAACTTACAATTTTTACAAGTTTTTGGACTCTTCTAGAATACTTTTTCAGAATTAATCAGATCTTTCATGAAAATTTAGCTAAAGTAAAAGTAAGACTTTTTCAGAGTTAATCAGTAAAATGTAAAACATTTCAGATTTCCAAAAAAATTATTTACTGTAGGTTTTATCATATTTATTACTTCTCGTAAGGAATATAAAAACTTGATAGGAGGAGGGTTATTAGTAAAAAAAAATATTAATGTTTATATTCTATACATTTTTAAATTTTATTTACAGATTTTTTTTGATAATTAATTATATACGGTTAAAATATACGAACTGTTTTTATTAAATAATTACAAGGCGATAATTATTATTATTATAATATATATAATACAAAGAAATACTTACAAATAAATATATAATACAAAATATTTCAAAAACATTTAGGAAATACTTAATAAAATACATATAATTCAAATTATTTCAAAAACATTTAAGGAATACACTTAATAAAATGTTATATAATACAAGTGATTTTAAGAAATATTAACGAAATACTTTTAAGATAAATATAATATAAACTATTTCAAGAATATTTAATTAATACTAATAATAAATATATATACCTGGTACAAAATATTTCAAAAACATTTAAGAAATACACGTAATAAAACATACAATACAGTATTAGTACACAATTTATTCTAAAACCATAAGTCTATCGCGTCTAGTCAGTCATAATCAGGGGTTCTGATTGGCCATCCTAAATCGAATGATGCATTGTTGCGCATGCCATCACCCCACTTTCAATTCAACTTCTACGTTCCACGTATGATGCCAACTTTATCTATGATGACAACAGCTAATGTTGAAGAGGTGCCTTTTGTGTTCGTTTATAAAATAATAGTGTAATGTTGATTGTTAGGATTATATCGATATAAACAAAAGCACGTATGTCCAATCGAAAATATTGTAAAAAGTACAGATATATCCGGAGCTATCTGAACATTAATAATAATGCATGCCCACTTGGTGTACCAGCAACGGCTTTGGCGGTGCAAGATTTGGAATTTTTGGAAATGAAATGAATGCTGCTACTAATGATAGAAATCAAGAATGCTCTGTGCATCATGATCCAAACGATCCAACTTTATCTGAAATACTTTGTGTTATATATATTATAATAATAATAATTATCGTCTTGTAATTATTTAATAAAAACAGTTCGTATATTTTAACCGTATATAATTAATTATCAAAAAAAAATCTGTAAATAAAATTTAAAAATGTATAGAATATAAACATTAATATTTTTTTTACTAATAACCCTCCTATCAAGTTTTTATATTCCTTACGAGAAGTAATAAATATGATAAAACCTACAGTAAATAATTTTTCGAAAATCTGAAATGTTTTAAATTTTACTGATTAACTCTGAAAAAGTCTTACTTTTACTTTGGCTAAATTTTCATGAAAGATCTGATTAATTCTGAAAAAAGTATTCTGGAAGAGTCCAAAAACTTGTAAAAAATTCAGTCTTCAAAATGCTTAGTAAGTTTTACATAGATCTTTTCATACTTTTTCAGAATGTTTCAGAATTTTTTAGAATTACTCATTCTTCTAGAATTGTTTTTCAGAACACTGCAAGACTAAATTAGACTATTGGCAGAAAATATTTCCACCAGGGTATATGAAGAATGTAGAACTAATTTAAATAAGCAAATTAAGCTAGTAAATAATAATATAACCGAAAATTTTTATACTCAAAACTATCTCAGGTATCACTGCAGATGTAAAATGCAAGAGTAAACTGGTCATATCACATGTAAATGTCCAAAGCATACTAAATAAATTGGATGAAATCGAAATTTTTGTTAAGGACGAAAACATTGATATTTTATGTTTAACAGAGCACTGGTTAAACAGCAGTAATGTAAATGATATTCATTTGAGTAGTTTTAACTTGGGATCTTACTTTTTAAGAAAAGATCACATTCATGGTGGATCTCTTATTTTGATCAAAGAAAGTCTTCAAATTTAAAGAAATGATCTCAGTTACAAGCTTGTCAGTTGAATGCCATATAGAGATTAGTAGTGTGGTTCTAAATAATATTGTTATTATAAATATTTACAGGCCGCCAAATGGTGATATTCCTATTTTTGTGAAAAATTTTTCTGCGGCTTTAAATATTATTTTAAAAAAAATTCACTTATGTTGTGCTTTGTGGTTAAACAAAAAAGTATTGAGTGCTACATTTAGTTCCTTTAAACTAAATGTTACAACCAACGAGCCAACAAGAGTTTTCTGTAACAAAAAAAGGACAAATTGGTACTACTGCAATTGATTATATTGTCACTAATATATCAAATGAGATGTATTCATGCAATTTAGTCAATCCTTGCTTGGCGGATCACTATGCACATATAAATACAATCTATTGTAATTCTGATGTTCAAAGTGATAACATCGACAATTATACTATTTTAACTAGGAGCCTTAATGACTAATATAGAAATATTTGTAGCCAGTGTAAGAGTGGTAATTTTTATACATTATTCAAGATGGAGATACTTGTTTTAACTCATTTATAAATTTATTACTTCAAGTTATAGATTCAACCTGCCCTAATTTTACAAAAAAAGCAAATATTTTCATAAACGTAATCTCTGGTACACCAAAGAATTAGCAAATGATAAGAATACATTAAAAAACGCTGGCAAATATTTTGAGTACTGAACGAAGTAGAGACTTGTAAGTAGACAAAAAACGAGAATATAAATATAAAATTTGAAAAAGCTCAATCTGATTATTATAACAAAATAAATAATTCTAAAAATAAAATAAAAGAAATCTGGCAAGTAGTAAATAATAAGCTAGGAAAAAAGTACTAAAAACATTACCATAACACTAGATGAAAATGGTATGAAAATAAAGGACACAAAACTCGTTGCAAATATATTTGTTTCACATTTCAGCACAGTTTCTCGCTACAAGATAAACGATCATTTTATTGAAAACCTATCTTTACCCTGCACAACTTCCAACTATCTGCAAAATTCAATTTACTTACAAGAAATTACTGAAACTATTGTGGAAAGAGATGTATTCAACCTAAAACTTTCTAATACAGCTGGAATTGATGGGATCACAAAAAAAATTGTTAAGTTCCTGTATGCATTTAATAAACAGTCCATTATCTCATAAATAAATCAATAAATTATGGTGTATTTTCTCAGGTTCTTAAAACTGTCAGTATTTTACCTCTCCACAAGAAAGATAATCCCGAGGAAATTGAAAATTATAGACAAATATCTATGCTCAGTATCTCTTCAAAATTAGTTGAACGAATTATCTACGATAACTTTATATCATTCTTTGATAGTCAAAAAATTATTACTCAAACATTTAGATCAAACAGATTAATAGAAACAGCTTCATATAATTTACTTGAATTTGTTTACAATGAGCTAAACCAGGGAAAATACGTAGTAGCACTTATGTTTGATTTATCTCAGGCATTAGCTACTATAGACATTATTAGCAGCTGTTTACCATTGGCATAAGGGAAAATTCATTCGCATGTATTAAATCACATATGACTGATAAAAAAATGATTATAAAAATAAACAACACCCAGTCACACGAAAGTAATGTGGTGCTAGGAGTTCCACAGGGATCGGTGCTTGGTCCACTGTGGTTTATGTTATACACTAACGACTTGCCTGATTATATTACAGAAGGCTCAGTAACAATGTTTGCTGATGATATAACAATTTGTATGTCCGGTGCTACTCCTGAGGAACTACTAACAAATAATATAAAAGCTGCCTATACTGAGTTGGACATATGGTGTTAAAGAAATAGCCTAATTTTAAATAAAAAGAAAACTGTGAACATGTATTTTCATAAAAGAAACTCATTAGACATGACACTGTTTCTCGAAAATAATATAGCATTCTCAAAGGAGGCTAAATTTTTAAGAACCTGGGTTGATGAGGTTAACGTGGTCCAAACATATTGACCATGTCTGCTCTAAATTGAACAGTGCTTATTTGCCCTATTGCAACTAAAATCATGCTTAGATTTTGATGGACTCCTTAGTGTTTATAATTCCTTAGCATACAGCCATATGTCATTGAATATTGCATCGTGGGGTATGGGTACAGATATTGACAGATCTTTATCTGCCAAAAGAGACTTATAAGGCTGATATTTCAGTTAAAACCAACTAAAACCTGTAAAAATATATTTAGAGTGACAAATCTGTTGACAATTGCATATATTTTTATTCTAAAATGTGTATTACATGTAAAAAGAATATTACACCCTTCTTAACTCTAAATTACAATCACGACTATATTACACGCAATAGTGATATTTTGATGATACCTAAATACAATCACACATATTTTAGAAATTCACCAACTTACAAGTTTATTGCAATGTATAATAAGTTACCCAGTAATATTCAACAGATAAGGAAGTTTAACGCATATAAACTGGAAAATAAAAGATACCTATTAAGTCATTCATTTTACAGTGTTAATGAAGACCTTTTGGCTTGACTTTGTTGTCACACTAACTCATGTGACTCATGAATTTCTGGTTGCAAAACCCCGTTTCACACACTATAAATAATTTTTTGTTTTTTGGAGAATTAAAATAATTAGGTGACAGGTTAAAATTATTTATTATTTGTAACAAAAAAAAAACGAATAGGTATATAACATCATAAAAAATACAAATATTATTGGAAAGTAAATCCACCACGACTGCGCATTTCGTATATCTGGATTTATTTTAATACGGAGGTTTGTAGGATAAAAATATTTTTTTTAGATTCAAGATAATTATGATGTTTTTAAACCAGGACTATGCCATTTATATCCATTATAATGTTCAATTGTCGTATTCAGTGACATAATTCAACGATCAGTTGTTGCAATTTAGACGTGTTTTCGATAATTTTTATTAATGGCAATATAGGTAAGTTTTGTTTTGTAAAAACATTAGTTTAACCTCTCAGTATCTGTTTGTCGTGTAGAATGGCCTGGTAATATGTATTTGTAAAGGCATGTAATTATTTTTTTGGCAAATACATATGTTCTCGGTTAGGGAACAGTATCCATATCAGGGAGATTTTAGGTGTTAACTATTTTTAGGTGTTCATTATGGATATTGACCTAGAGAAATTTAGTACACTGATACCCAAAGTATTTTATGGAGAACTTGACGCACATAAGAAATCTTCCTTCTGACAGCGAGGATTCCATTTTGGTGGGTGATATTGTTGAGCAACATTTTGATAGAAAATGATACACAGCATGAAGAACTAGGTTGTTATAGTAGAGGTGATGAAGTACCTTTAGTTGACTTACTTCCTAATGTGCTCTCAACAAGTAAAGCATCTGAAGTCAAATGGAAGAATTCCATTATAGATACCAATGCAGAAGGTACCCAGTTTCAAGGAAATTACTTCCTCCAGAAGTTCTACAGTTCATAACTCCTTATAAAATTTTAAAGTTTCTCTTTGATGTCATCTTTTTAGATAGTATTGTTTATTAAACAGTTTTATTCAGTATTCAGATACGGCTTAACAAGCCACTGCATTTATCGGAGGAGGAGCTTTTGGGTGTCCTCATATGGATGTCAATTATAAAACAGCCAAATGCAAGGTGATATTGGTCCCCTAATATACGAGTTGATCAAGTTGCTGATGTTATGCCCGTAAAAAAATGGGATGCAAGGGTAAAAGCAAAGGTACCTGTCAAAAAATGTTTTATTTACACCTTTAAATATCATCTTTAAAAATTTTTTTTTGTAATGTTGAAAAAAAATAAAAATTAAATCATGCAATAGTGAGTTAACAAGGTTCGATTACTGCTCGTAAGAAGAACCAAGAAGAAACTTACGAGAGATCAGTCTATATTATAAGAAAATATAAATGGAGTAAACATAAACAATAAAAAAAATAGCATACTGCATCCTGTTTGAAAATAAATACTAAATAAGTAACAGTGTGTCCTAAAATCTAATAAAATAACAATAAAAGCTACACATGTTATACACGCCATATTCACAAGGTTCGATTACTGCTTGTAACGGTACATTTTTAGATGCAATTAACGTTTTATTTAATGTTAATTGCATAATTTGGTTTGAGGTAAACCTTAAAAATTCTAGAACCGACTTTATTAATTTGTAAATCTTTGATAAGTTGTGCGCCACTGGACCTTTAGTGCACCAGCGCGAACATTTGCGGTGTGTGGGGACAAGGGGAACGCTAGTACGAAGACAGTTGGATTTCGCGGGGACTCTCCGCCAAGCCACGGCAGAGAGCAGATGTGTGGTTTATGGTCTGGTACGTTTTGTTCTACGTTATTTTTTCTGCGTTGAAGAGACTTGAGTTAGACTTTGAGCAAGTGAGTGTACGTTGCTGAGCTTGGTTCACGATTTGTTCTGGTTAAGCTATTATGGTAGAGTAGTTACTACGTATGTGAAAAAGGAAAGCTAAGTGAGAAGGTAGGATCCCTTCTAATTATTGTTATAGTAGGTACCTATTAATTAATAAAACACCAGCTTCCATTCTGAGTGTGAGCTGCAAATTTGAAATTCAATTTGTATAAATGGGCGGCTATGCCTGTCCACCGACCTAGAGTGGGAAAAAGCCCCCTAGACTTTTTTTTAACTTGAGACTGAGCTGTGCGGGACATTTTAGTAAAGAAGAACCGTCCTCTCCCCCTTTCGACGGCATTAGTGATTTGTAACTTTTCTGATTATATATATGTGAAAGGCGGGTGGCGCCCTACACAAACTCCTTAAGTGGAAAAGAAAAAGAAACATTTCTGTGGTTTTAGTGATAAGATTTTTGAAAGGTTTATTACTTGCTCTCACCCCTTGAAAGAGTTTTTGTATAATAAATAATGAATATATGTATTTTGTGAATCTTTTTGTTTCATTAAAGAACTACAGTAAGGTAATTAAAATAGCGAGGGAAACCCCAGCGTTATATGCTCGTAAGAAGAAACTTACGAGAGATCAGTCTACATTATAGAATAATATAAATGGAGTAAACATAAACATACTGCACCCTGTATGAAAATAAATATTAAACCTCGACCTCTATTACTAACTACTCGACATCTATTGAGACACCAGTAGCAATATGATTGGTTTCTGAAATTATTTTATATTATAAATAAAATGCTATTAAAATTTAAAATACCTTCAGTATATCATTGTCCAATTCCGAATTGACAGGCCTTAGTCAATTGTGTTCCAATTATTTCATGGATATTTATCAAACATAGTAACAATATCTTCGAATAATCCTCTCGAACGGCATTAGGTACAACTGGGCCTTAGTCCGAGTCAGATTCGGACGAAGAAGAGTCATCCCCCACATAAATGTTCAGTGGCTCCAGAGCTGGGCAAGCACTGCTAAAAAGTGCTTGCGAGCACTAAGCACGCAAAAAAGTGCTTTATTTTTCGAGCCCTAACCACTGTTAATAGTAGAGTGCTTGCAATTACTAAGCACTCTACTATTGCTTTAAATTCAGGAGCACTAAGCACTTTTTAAAAATTTAAATAATGAAATATCTGCTGATTGCGGCTAGAATTTCATTGAATATATGTGTTATTTATAAAAAAAAGGTCAACAAAAACAACCTAGAAAGATAATGTGGGAAAAGAATATCTATTATTTACCGAATGTACTATATATTTTTTTTATTTTAACGAAAATGCCAATAAAAAAAATTATTAACTGCTCACTGAAAAACTTTTTAAAATTTTTGGTGAACCTTTAAATTTAAGCTTTTAAATCTTTATTTACAAGGGTGTAGCAAAAACTTTGAGGGTAAAAATAAAACTGGTAAATTTTATTTAAAAAAAAAACGCTTTAATAATAATAATAATTAACCAATGTTAACTGCCAGTATATAGAATGAAGACCGCATTTTAAAATAAGACACTAATCGTGATAAAAATTATTACCAACTAGTCTCCATAAGAAAAGATATGTGACCTTAATCAATATTCCATAGTAATGAGCTTTTAATCATTTGGTAAATTTAACAATTTTTCGTATTTGAGAATCCGAAAAGTTAAGACCTGAAAACACATCCTCTATTGTACTCCACTTAAAAGATTTCCGTAATTGGAACTATAGAATTAATAGTAAAATAAATAAAATCTGTAATAACTGACAAAACTGTCATGTCATTAGATGTTACATGTTTTATTTCATTTTATTGTGTATGCTTACTTGTAGAAACGTAGAAACCCGGAAGGTCAAAATAAAGGGTTGACTGAAACGTCGGTAACTAAGGTAGATGCCTTTTTATTCGTTCATACCCATACAGTTCCAACTTAAGCAATTTTCTCAATATAGTATAAAAAATTAAGGGACACAACCATTTACTGTTTATTTTACATTATTTTATAACCCTTTATTTATTGTAGGGATATTAGGATTAGAGTTATTTAAAGTTTAATACTGTTAGAAAACGTATTTAATCATATATAATAAAACACAACAGACACTATAAATAATTACGTTCTAGATCCTAGGTACATAAAAACAAAAACTAATTTGAAAATTAAAACAAAACAAATAAAAATTAAAAATTGCTCGTTATCAAAAAATCAGAAAAATAATAAATAGCTTTTCGGTACTCGTAAATAACAATGGTCATCAAAAATTTCCATTCGCTTTTAGGAGTACTAAATTTTCGAAATATTTATCGCTTAGAGATTGGCGTTTAGGTGCATTTATTATTGTTGCAAAGGTGTTCCACTGGTGCACTTGATGGAAGTCGTGTGTTGAATTTTAAAAAAAGCTTTTTTACAGTGGATACACGTTAACAACATTTAAATCTGTTCTCTGATCTTCCAAGTATCTTAGAATTTCCAAATTTGACACGTCAATATCTCTTAATGCAGAATGTGACTCTTGCTCTTGCTTCTGATTTCCAGAAGGGTGTTGAGAGGTCGTTTCCTCGGAATCAAAATCAAAGAAAGTATCTATTGTTGAAGAGCCACCAGTTTCAACCATGATGTTCCCTTCCGAAATCACCATCGTTGCGGCAGTAGTTGCTATCATTTTTTTAATTGATTCTAAATCCCTTGTAGCCATGTCTTGTATACCTCCAAACCATCGCAATTTAAACTGAGGAATAGAAAATATTGCTACAATCGCATCGTCAACATCTGGTGTAATCCCTAAAAATAATGAAAATCTTCGATTTAAACCATTAATACACGCATTCAGAATAATAACGGCAGGTTCAGATTGAAAATGTTCATCTTTTTGTAAATTACAAAGTTTCACCTTCACTGTTACAGTAAGAAGCGATTAGGTGTCCATAATGACAGTGTTTGTCATCCTGCAAAATATCCAAAGCGGAAGTTAGGGATTCTAGTATTCTAGATTTTGATCAGAGGATCGAAACTATAACATATATAAAAATAAGAGAATTTGACCGAAAGCCACTTTACATAAGGAATGTGTATGGCAAACAAAAATGTTTCTTTTTAGAATCTGTCATCCAATAAATCACGATATATAGGATATCATCTAATACCTATATTACCTATTTATTGATGACACTTCAACATTTTTTAATGTATAGTTAATTTTGCCAAGCATCCAAAAATCTTGAATCACAAATTCTCTACAAAATTGTAATAAAATGCTTCAGACAATAATATCCGATGGTACCTACTTACCTTTGATTTACCAATAATTTCACTGTGAACTGTAAAACTCTAACAACAGTAACTAGTAACTACACATAGCTTTTTTGTCTTACTTAATAACTGATATTAGAATTTGCTTTAACAATTTGTGAAAACCAAATAAAACCCTGACAAGTGTGCTCTAATATTTATATAGTTACCTATTGGGATTGGAAGTGGGACTTGTGCAAGTTTTAACAGGATTTTATCTGCAGAACGGACGGAACTCAGGTTTAAAATTGCAAATATTTCTTTTCTATTCAACATTTCCAATTAGAACAAGAGTAGAATTGATACTGATACTATTTTATTATATACCTTAAAGCTTTCTTTACAAATAGAATTTTTCAGGTTGAATATTTAAAAATATATATTTTTGGCAAAAATTGTACAGGGTGAAGCGGGTGGACCATTACTAATGGACGATAGACCAATCGCAGATTTGTGGGCCAAAATAAGAGATTTTACCCTATCTACATTAGTAAAATGTTGCTGTGGAGTGTGGGTGTTGTGGAAATTATTTTTTTCATTTTTTATTGAAGAGCTCAATAATCTTTAAATAGTGTGCCCCGGATGGGCACACTATTTGTAATTTTCCTTATTTCGCATTTTAAGAGAAAGTCATTTTTCATAAAAAATTTTGCTTGTCGCGAAAATAATTTTGGCAACAATATCAACTTTGAGATACGACGTTCAAATTTCATATCTGACATTTTGTTGACGTTAGAAACAACTTTTTCCTGTAACAATCTCCTCTCAAAATACTTAACTTTTGGCACAAATTCACGTTTCCTTATTTGTTAACCATTTATTCAATATTCTAATGATTCCGTGAACGTCGAGTGAACTTAGTGAATTATGTGAGTCATTATGCCAACGTAGTGCCAAGTCAGCCTAAGATAATGGAGGCTATAAATCCACCCGTCGCCTCTCAGAAGTCAGTCTAGTTCCAGTTCTCTTCTAAGTCAATTAAAACTCTGTTCATTTATTTTTCGGTTACTTTTGTGTTTTATTAAATAAATTATTTTTTTAAAAACATAACAAACGAAGTCAGGTCGGATTTTTGTTAGTTGGTCAGTTCATCGAGAACAATTTCATCGTGAAATTACCAACGTACTTTTTAAAGTTTTGGATGAAAAACGAACATTTTACGTGACCTGCCGTTTTGTTTAGTATTCTGTGCATTGTGCAACTTTTTGGGACTCCTTTACCGAAGAAGAATTTCAGGAAGACACTGGGCTGAACGTAGTAGGCTCATCCACAGGTGAACTGAGTAACCTGCCAGAAGAGGAAGGAATCTGGACTCCGGTAACCATCACCGTAAGGATCGCCGATCATTGAGATCACCTGTCTATCGTAGACAACGAAAATTGTTGGATTTTTTCAAGGTAGGACCTTTCAAATCTATCGTAGAAAGTCAGGTCAACAGTCAAATTTTAAGCCGACAATTTTGCGTTCAGACTCTACCGAAGAGACCCTGAACATAATTAAGAATTATATTGAAGAATAATAATTAAATATTTCTCGTAAAATTCCTATCACATTATCCTATAATTTTTATAATTTTAATTTTAATTCTAAGTATTATTTTATTTAACTGCACTATTGTATCGTACAATTAGTTGCTTGTTAAAAACAAAGACCTATTCTTTGTATAAGGTCTCTGTATGAACCCTATTATTGTTACTTTATTTTAACTTGATAATATAAGAGAGAAAAGTTAATGTTATGAACTTTTATCTTACCATTGAATTTGCAGCTTGACCTAAATATTGAATTTTGTACACCTGCAAACAAAAATAATCATATTGCAAATTTCTTATCCTATGTATGTATTTCTTGGATACTAAGAACCATTTGTTCGCTGTATTATGAAATATATATATATATATATATATATATATATATATATATATATATATATATATATATATATATATATATATATATATATATATATAGCACAAAATTATTAATTAACTTCGGGGAAGCAGTCAACGGGTTCAAAAAGGAGACTCTTTTTTAAATTCAAGCTTTTGAAACTTTATTGTTTCTTCCTCAGGAATTCTACAAAAATTGATATTATAATAATAATTTATTAAAAAGTGGAAAATACTTATTTGAGGTTAAAAAATTAAATTGACATATCTTAAGGAATGGAAACACATTCATATTGCAAAAACAAAACACATTTGTGGACTAGATTCTACTGGGATAAGTTAAAATCAAAAATGTTTAATTACAAATTGTATCAGCAACTTCGAAAAACTGAACAAATAGCAGTCAACTACGTTTTTTCTTGTGCTTGTGAAAAAGCATCGGAATGTTTACAAAAAAACCACAAATCCAAGTCTGAAGCAGAGAGAGATGGCTGTCACTTGTCCTCTCTCTCTGTTTCAGGCCTGGCAAGTATGGATGCCAACACAACAAATCAAAAAAAAAAACAAATACACAAAAGTACTATACAGGGTGTTATTTGTGTTGTTGCCATATGCATGTGAATGCAATAAATAGGTATATAATATACTGAGACCATCAATATCATTTCTAGCATTCATAGTGTTTGGTTCGTTAAAGATGTGACACATTTCTAGAAAAGTCCTTTTATGAAAGTTCTTTTAGAAGTTTAAAATCTTAACGTCATCGAAATTAAGATTATGGTCTAATGATAAAACATGTTTGGCTAACATCGATACTTCTTTGTCAAGCCTAACGTCACTTCTGTGTGATATCATCCTATCTTTAACTTTTCTGCTAGTTTGACCGATATACTTTTTTTCACAGTCATTGCAAGAGATGCAATACACCACATTGGAGTAACTCATTAAGTCGTCCTTGTCTTTTAACTTAGCAAAAAGGTTGTTGATGGTTACTTTGTTTTTAAATGCTATTTTTATGTTGTAAAAATTTGAAAATAATTTCCTAAGTTTAAGAGACACCTGTGCTATGTTCGGTGCCGAGAAATAAAAAGTATTATTAGGAGTGTCACGTTCTTCAGCCACACTAGGCACAACAACGTCAGGACGTACATCAACCAAATTATCATTTGTTGTTATTCTACTGAGAATCAGTTTTTTAACTAACGATGGTGGATAACCACACTTCATAAATAAATATGACAATTTTTTGAGATTGTCAGCTACCAACGAGGTATGTGAGGTGTTAATAACCCTATTTTTCATTCCCAACAATACGTTAATTTTTTGTTTTTCAGCGTGGAACGATTCATAATGTAAATATCGTCCAGAAGACCCTGGCTTTGTGTACCAAGAAGTGATAACCCTATTATCTGCCCTTCTTATCACTTGTGTATCCAAGAGGAGTACTCTACCATTTTCGTCTTCTTCTTCTTTGGTAAACTTTAATCGTTGATGGTAGTTGTTAAACACTTCCAGTAAGCGTTCTTTACTAATGTTGGGAATACTAAGGATGATATCATCCACGTATTTTTTTTAAAAAGGGGACCTCAAACTCTAACTTTAACAAACCATTGATTAAGTCGTCCATAACATATTGTGCCAGTATGGATGAAACAGGACTCCCCATCGGCATTCTTAAGATTTGTTTATAAATGTTATCATTGAACATGAACACAGGGGTGTCAAATAAAAAGGTTATTAATTCCAAGAATTTTCTTTTTGAAAGATCACAATGTGATTGTATTGATTCCCAGTGACGTTCAACCGAGCTTTTTGCTAGGTCCACCGTAATGTTATTGAACAAGGATTTTACGTCAAGGCTAAATATTACATAATTGTCTGGCAATTGGAACTCTTGTATGAATGTGCTGAATTGAAATGAGTCTTTAATAAAAAAGTTATTGTCTGTGTTGTATGAAATCGTAAGTATATCGGTGACTAATTGGGAAATACCTCTATTCGGGCTATTGACCCCAGAAATGATTCTATTGCAATGTAGAAAACATGGAATCATACCTACGCACATCACGACTGGTATAAGGAATGTGGACAACCTCACGGGGTCAGCCGTTGGAAGGACCTTACATCAAACAGCTGAATTTAATCAAAGGTTAAGAACAAAAATACTTAATTTGGAAATCAAAATCACGCACGATAGTGTTAGAGACATGGAAAAAACGTTTAGAACCTTAAAAAACAAACTGAGTAATAAGTTACTGTGGTTGATTTTTTCAAAAGTCAATCAGTCAAATAAAATAAAAAGTTTTCCAGGTCAAAAACGCTGACGTTAGTAAATTTAACAATTTAAAACAGTCAACTCTTTCTAAAATTAAAACTCCAACACATTGGATCAAAAACCTAACGGATGTGGAAATCCCTAATGAGGTCTCAAATTTTTTGGCACTTGGCCCCAAATTTAGTGTAGAACCGTTAGTAGGTTTCTCAAAGAAAATACGGAATTAAAGGTCATTCAATCAGATAAAATGAAAGTCACTACGATCATGACAAAAGAACAATATGATAGACTGTCTACAGAAATTTTGGCTGACGATGAATACTACAGCGACCTCAGTAGGGATCCCACCCACACGATACAGAGCAAAGCGAACAACATTGTTTCACAATTGGAAAAAAGTAAAATGATTTCCCCTCGGGAAGGAAAAAAACATAGATGCTATAACGGTGTAATCAATAAATTTTATGGTCTCCCAAAAATTCATAAACCAACGTTATCACTGAGGCCGATCATTTCTAGCCCGAATAGAGGTATTGCCCAATTAGTCACCGATATACTTACGATTTCATACAACACAGACAATAACTTTTTTATTAAAGATTCATTTCAATTCAGCACATTCATACAAGAGTTCCAATTGTCAGATAATTATGTGATACTTAGCCTTGACGTAAAATCCTTGTTCAACAACATTACGGTGGACCTAGCAAAAAGCTCGGTTGAACGTCACTGGGAATCAATACATTGTGATATTTCAAAAAGAGAATTCTTGGAATTAATAACCTTTTTTATTTGACACCACTGTGTTCATGTTCAATGATAACATTTATAAACAAATCTTAGGAATGCCGATGGTGAGTCCCGTTTCACCCATACTGGCACAATATGTTATGGACGACTTGATCAATGATTGTTTGTTAAAGTTAGATTTTGAGGTCCCCTTTTTAAAAAAAATACGTGGATGATATCATCCTTAGTATTCCCAACAATAGTAAAGAACGCTTACTGGAACTGTTTAACAACTACCATCAACGATTAAAGTTTACCATAGAAGAAGAAGACGAAAATGGTAGAGTACCCGTCTTGGATACACAAGTGATAAGAAGGGCAGATAATAGGGTTATCACTTCTTGGTACACAAAGTCAGGGTCTTGGGGACGATATTTACATTATGAATCGTTCCACGCTGAAAAACAAAAAAATTAACGTATTGTTGGGAATGAAAAATAGGGTTATTAACACCTCACATACCTCGTTAGTAGCTGACAATCTCAAAAAATTGTCAGATTTATTTATGAAGTGTGGTTATCCACCATCGTTAGTTAAAAAACTGATTCTCAGTAGAATAACAACAAATGATAATTTGGTTGATGTACGTCCTGACGTTGTTGTGCCTAGTGTGGCTGAAGAACGTGACACTCCTAATAATACTTTTTATTTCTCGGTACCGAACATAGCACAGGTGTCTCTTAAACTTAGGAAATTATTTTCAAATTTTTACAACATAAAAATAGCATTTAAAAACAAAGTAACCATTAACAACCTTTTTGCTAAGTTAAAAGACAAGGACGACTTAATGAATTACTCCAATGTGGTGTATTGCATCTCTTGCAATGACTGTGAAAAAAAGTATATCGGTCAAACTAGCAGAAAAGTTAAAGATAGGATGATATCACACAGAAGTGACGTTAGGCTTAACAAAGAAGTATCGATGTTAGCCAAACATGTTTTATCATTAGACCATATTCTTAATTACGCTGACGTTAAGATTTTAAACTTCGAAAAGAACCTTCATAAAAGGACTTTTCTAGAAATGTGTCACATCTTTAACGAACCAAACACTATGAATGCTAGAAATGATATTGATGGTCTCAGTATATTATATACCTATTTATTGCATTCACATGCATATGGCAACAACACAAATAACACCCTGTATAGTACTTTTGTGAATTAGTTGTTTTTTGATTTGTTGTGTTGGCATCCATACTTGCCAGGCCCGAAACAGAGAGAGAGGACAAGTGACAGCCATCTCTCTCTGCTTCAGACTTGGATTTGTGGTTTTTTGTAAACATTCCGATGCTTTTTTTACAAGCACAAGAAAAATGTAGTTTACTGCTATTTGTTCAGTTTTTTGAAGTTGCTGATACAATTTATAATTGAACATTTTTGATTTTAACTTATCCTAGTAGAATGTAGTCCACAAATGTGATTTATTTTTGCAATATGAATGTGTTTCCATTCCTTAAGACATGTCATATATATATATATATATATATATATATATATATATATATATATATATATATATATATATATATATATATATATGTGTGTGTTAAATTCGTTTTCCGGGTATACTCCCGCGTAGGTGATAGGCCCTGAAAGGGACCGTGGTTGTCTGAACGACGTTTCAGTTCGATTAACCAGAAGCCGCAGTAAGCAGTTATCTGTTAGAACCTGAAGATGGCAGATGAGATTCTACCGAAACGTCGTTCAGACAACCACGGTCCCTCTCGGGGCCTATCACCTACGCGGGAGTATACCCGGAAAACGAATTTAACATTCACCACCCGCGAAAACCTGAAAAACAACATATATATATATATATATATATATATACTTATATATATATATATATATATATATATATATATATATATATATATATATATATATATATATATATATATGTATATATATATATATATATTATTTAAAAGAATAGTATTGTAACTATTTTAATTTTTAATAAATTACACACTGTATGTTCGATAGAGCATCGCCTGCTTATTTATAAGTAGTCTCCGATCCCTCGATGTTTATATAGAGTTGGTGTAAAGTAAAGTAATTTTCCAAGTCACAAAACTATTCTACTTTTATAAAATCTAACTTTATTATATTATTCCGTATAATAATAAAAACAATATTATATATCATTCTTGCGTTAGTAAAAAAAATTTTCTCAGATAGCCAAGCAGCTATAAAAGCTCTTGGCTCCTACCGGTGTAACTCCAAAACGGTATGGAACTGTCAGAAAGCTCTAAATCATTTGGGCAAGAACAACAAAGTGACTCTGGTCTGGATACCTGGCCACTCTGGTATGGAAGGTAACGAAATAGCGGACTCCTTAGCCAGAGAAGGAGCGGGATCACGATTCATCGGACCAGAACCAATACTTGGCATATCTTCAAGTACGGCCAAGATGGCTATCTCAACCTGGGCTGAAAGGCAAACTCTCCAGTATTGGCAAGAGTTACCAGGATTAGTTCATTCGAAGGCGTTCATAAAATACCCTTTGAAATCGAGAACTAAGAAACTTTTAGAGTTAAACAGGATAAACCTGAAAACTCTAACAGGCCTATATACCGGGCACTGTCGACTAAACTATCATCTGCATAAACTCGGCCTAGCGGAAAACGCCGAGTGCCGTCTATGCCTGGAGGATGATGAGAAGGCAGACCACATCTTATGCACCTGTCCCGCTGTGGAGAGGATCCGATTCTCAATATTTGGCAAAGGGCAACTGCTGCCAGAGGATCTGGACACATTCTCACCCAATAAAGTTATCAGTTTCATTAAGAGACTGAACTTATTGGGTGAAATATAATTAGGCGTGAGCCACAATAGGCCTGCTGATGGCCGCAGTGGAGGGTCTACTGAGACCCACTCACAACAAACCTAACCTAACCTAACCTAGTAAAATACAAATACAAAAAGTCAATATTAAAGGAATCGTTTCACCATAGATTCTTTATCAAAATTATTAGAAATATCTTTAAAAATATCAAAAATGCCTGCAAATCAATCCACTTCCAGTGAAGGCACTTCTCACACAAATTTGGCCATATCACAAGCTTATGCAAACACAATTAGCAATTTTAATGGTAACGAAAACACACTTGAAATTTTTATCACATCTTGTGACCAATTTATAGACCTTTATCGCTCAAATGACAATGTTTTAAATCAGTACTTATTGAGAGTCATTTTGGGAAAACTCACAGAAAGAGCTCAAATCCTAATAAGCTCAAGATTAGAATTAAGATCCTGGGAACAGATAAAAAATGCTTTAAGATCAAGTTTTCTTGACCATAGAAGCTTAGACTGTCTAGAACAAAATTTATTAACATTGACACCTTTTAAAAATGAAGAACCTATCGAATTTGCGCAAAGAATAGAATTAGCTCATAGTAAAGTCGCTTTTAAAGTTAACAGTTTATCAGAAGCTGAAATGCCCATGGTAACAAAATTAATTTATCTTAAACGATATGATTCATTATCTTTAAAAACTTATTTACGTAACTTACCTGAAGACTTCAAGATAAAATAAGTTTACAAAAACCAGACTGTCTTGAAACAGCTATGTCATATACAATTGACGATGAAAATGTTAGACGTACCAAAAAATTTAACTACTACTTTGCAAAATAAACCTATATTAAATTCAAAAGCACCTTACCCGTTTTTACAAATACCTCAGAATAAACAAACTTTACCATTCATACCTAAAGCTTCTTATAATAATAATTATAAAAATAATTATGGTAGTAATTATACTAATAATTATAACCAAAATCGAAATAATTTCCCTCCGCAATTCCAAAGACAAATGTCAACTAGACCAGTATTTTCTAGTCAACGAATAGCCATACAACCGAGACAAATTAATCGCAAATTTCCTACAAATCAACAAGTTTTCGGAAAACCACAAAATGTTTTTAGACCCAATCAAAATTTAAATCAAAATCAATATGTCCCAGAACCTATGTCAACTCAATCAAGAATACCTACAGAAGTTAGCAGGACAAGTCAATTTAATAGACCAATCAATTTTTTCCAGCCAAGTGGATCGTCAAATTTCATGCCTAAAGGAATGCATAATTTTACAACTAATAATGACGATAATGTCGATTATTTAAATTACGACAATCAAGGTCAATATCAATATCAATATTCAGATATTGAGGAACTAAACCATTTAGCCTGTCCAGACCCACCATTTGATTATACTGCTAATCATGAACAATTTGACCATGCTTTTTAATTATGACCAATTTGACTACACTATTAATGGAGATCAATTTGATTATACTGCTAATCAAAATGACCAAATAAATTATACACAACAGCATCAAAATTTTCACGAGAGCTCGCTTTCGAACAATCAAACTCAGTAGAAATGAATTCAGCTATTGTAAACTGTTTACCATACGTTCAAATATTTAATCCACCAATAAAATTATTAATTGACATAGGAGCTTTCACATCGATACTAAAACCATCTATTGCCGAAATTTATTATCCAGAACTTATTTATCATAACCCCTCTAGTTTAAAAACATCAATAGGTGAAAAAGAAATCAGATATCGAGCAACTATACCTGCTTTTCCTGATTTTTATAGCGATCATCAAATCGAATTTATACCTTTTGACTTTCATGAATATTTTGATGGAATTTTAGGATTAAATGATTTAATAAAAATGAACCTATCAGTTGATATTCCTAATCAAAAATTAATTAATAATAATAATAATTATTATTAATATTAATTAATTAATATTATTATTATTATGGGGTGCAAGGCCGGCAACCTCCGCGTTGGTGCACCCTGGACAGGTAGAGGTAACTCTGCCTGACTAATGTCGGCCGGGGGGTACCAAGGCTAACCACCTGGTACCCCCTATACTACTTCTGGTTCCATACAACCTCAGAAGAAGGGCCCCTCACAATCGACCCCAAGCGGATGGGGGTCAGAGACAGGCGGGAGGGGCCTCACCGGAACGTCTCAATGGTAACGAACGCAATGGGATGACTTGCTGACCTGCCGCGAGAGTAGCGAACCTGAGCGAAGGGAATACATGGCGCGATTGCATGCACTTTAGTGTGAAATGCATCCAGAGCATCGCGCCTTCTCTCAACAGCATCTGAGAGATCAAGTATCCTTTCTGCTCAGGACAGGTTACGTAAGGGCACCCCGTCAGCTGGAAGAACTGCCAGCCGCAGTACCACCACGGCAATTACCAGCTGATGGGGAACATCCTTTAGAGTTCACCGGTGTAGACTTAAGGACGAGGGTTAGCCTTAACACCAGGGCTAACCTAAAGCCACAAGACCTGGCTAGAATGGACGCGGTCATCGATGAGGAAATTCCGGAAGATGTAGACATCTGGCAAATCAACTGTGCCTTGTACAACGCCGTGAAGCAACTCGTCCCCCGTGAGAGGTCAACCAATCACGGGATCGAGAAAGCCAAGCAGCGTGTAAAAAAAATCGAAGGCAAGATACAGTCGGCCAGACAACACGCTTCTCGGATCCAGAGTGTGGTGGAATATAAGACGTCTGGTAGAGTTTTTACTCCCAGAATCCGGCGCATAGCAGCCGGATTAAGACGTCAGCACAATACTCTAAATCTGACAGTGATGCTTACCATCAAGCAGCACTGTCTAGATAGGATCCGAGCGCTCATGGCGATAAAGAAAACATTAAAGAGGCGAGTGAGGAGTATGGAACAAAACAATTTGTTCCGTACGAATCCTTCCCACCTCTTTCAAGAACCACAGCGTGTTGTCGACAATCCGCCGACTGTAGAAGGTGTCGAACCTTCTGGAAGGGAATCTACGAAACGACGCGTCCATTCAATAGCGACACTCCATCAATTGCACACTTCGAGGCTCTGTGCCACAGACATCGTCAAGAGCCAGAAGAAGTGTGCCTAGCAATCAGTACGGAGGAAGTTCAACAAGCACTTGTTGGTACCAAGAACTTCGCTGACCCGGGCCCAGACGGCATTAACAACTGGTGGTGGAAGAAATTTCCTTCCACTCACGGCCGTCTGGCGCGAGTTTTTAACTCATGGTTCGTCGAGGGACGTACTGTGCTTATCTCCAAAAAGGGGGATCTTTCCGACCCGAGGAATTATAGGCCGATCACTTGCCCTCAACTCCTGCTACAAGATATTTACACGTATGCTAGGACACTGAGGTCTGTTGATCCGGTCTTCCAGCAGATACACGAACAGCGTGGTGCCAAGAAGGGTATGGCAGGTTGCAAGGACAGCCTGCTGATAGACCGCTGTATTACACAGGATTTTGTGCAATACAAGCGGAATCTATCGATGTCCTGGATTGATTACCGCAAGGCATTTGATACAACATCGCACGAGCTATTGTTGTACTTGCTCGAATGTCTTGCGGTACCAGCACCACTAGTGAGATGCATAGAACAGCTGCTGCTGTTCTGGAAGACCCGCTTCACCATAACATCAGGTGCGCAGCGGGTCACGACAGAACAGGTGGCATTTAGGAGAGGAGTTTTCCAGGGTGACTCCCTGAGTCGTCTCCTCTTCTGCATCTCACTGCTGCCGTTGTCTGTTGGGCTCCGCCAAACCCGCGGATATCAATGTGGGCCACCCAGCGACCGGAGGCATAAGGTCACCCATCTATTTTATATGGATGACCTTAAACTTTATGCCTCCGGAGAGCGTGAACTACAAAACGCTCTTAGGGTGGTCGAAGAATATACGCGGGCAATTGGTATGGAGTTCGGGTTGGACAAATGTGCAGTCGTCCACCTCAAGAGAGGACGATGCGGGGAATTCCCTGATGATGCGCAGCTCGCAGACGGAAGCATCCTAAGCCATCTGGATGCCGGAGAGACCTATACATACCTGGGTGTGCAACAAAGGCACATCCAAGATGTAACACAAATAAAGGATTCTCTCCGCGGCAAGTACAGACACCGCCTCCGAAAGATTTTGTCTTCCGAACTTTCGGGGAAGAACAAGGTGTCTGCAACTAATATGCTTGCCGTTCCGATTCTGCTCTACTCCTTCGGAGTAGTAAAGTGGAGGGTAGGTCAGTTGCGCCAATTAGACAGATACCCGCAAGCTGATGAATATTCACAGAAGTATTCATCCTAGATCGTCCGTTCCTCGTGTGTACCTCCCACGTCAACGGGGGTGCCGAGGACTCTTGAGCCTGGAGTGTACGCATGGCAGAGTAGTACTGAGTATGGCATGTAACATACTCAGGAGCTCAGATCCCCTCTTGCGGTTCGTAAAACATCACGAAACTGTAGGAGTGGGAGCAGGATTGTTCAAGGCAGCAAAAAGAGCCGCAGATGAACTCGGTCTCGCATTTGACATCAGGCGAGGAGGCCGGCGAGGTGCTGATGTTGAGTCAGTCACCGAACTTCAGCCAAATCGTCTGAAAGCCTAAAATTAGAGCTGCCGAACAAGAAAATCTGTTTCGGCAGCATGTCGATAAACCCCAGCAGGGTGTCTTCTATAAGAACATAGAAACACTGGGTTTATCAACCAGGCTGACCTTCGCCTTTCTAAGGTCAGCAGGGCTTAATTCGGAGACCGAGGGTTTCATAATGGCCTGCCAAGATGGTGTTATCAACACCTTGGTCTACCGTAGCCGCGTGTGGCGTGTAGAGGTTCCTGATATCAACTGCAGGACCTGCCATCAGGCGCCGGAATCGCTCATGCACTTACTTTCTGCATGCCCCATATATGCGATTTCGGCCTACATCCACCGACATAACGCGGCTTAACGAGTGCTATACTACCATCTAAGGCACTCGTACGGGGTAGACCAGACACCAGTGCTGCCTTACGTCCCCGGAGATATTGAGTCCGTTGTCGAGAACGAGAAATGCCGGATTTACTGGAACTACTCGTTCCCGACTGTCAGGCTAATCCAAGCCAACAAGCCTGACATAGTCCTCCTCGACCATCAACTCAAGGTGATGTATGTCATCGAGTTCTCGGCACCTGCGGAGAAAAACATCACCTTGAAGGAGGAGAAACGGACCAAATATCGCGATCTCCGGTACGAGCTCCAAGTGCTGTACCCAGGCTACTCGGTCAAAATGGTCGTCCTAATAATCGGTGTACTCGGAGGGATAAAGCCTACGCTGCTCTCGGAACTGAAGATCATACAAGCCTGCCAAAAATCAGCCGAGTGGCTGGCAGGCCAAATGCAGAACGCGGTCATTCTTGGTTCTCTCCGTCTGCTTAGGGCACATGATTCTGGTATTTACAGTCACTAACCCTGCGGGATGTGGGGAGTGGCTGTAGTTGATGCGCCGGCGCGATTCCCGTGAGGCGTCGGAGGCCACGGGAGGACTGACCGGCATCGGGAAACCGAAAAAAAAAAATAATGATAATAATAATACATTTATTCATCCCAATAATTACATAACAATTAAAAAAGAGAAAAAAAATACTATATTTACAAATATGGGGTGAAAAGGAATGTATTCAATGAACTGCCAAATTAGCCAAAGATCTTCCATACATCCTTCAAGAAACGACCGAAAAACGGACGCGCATGTCTTGAAATTTATAATTATAATAATAAAATAGTTTCAATCACCCTACATGAACCTTTAGTATGTTACCCTGTTAACAAACATTTCGAAATTTATAATTTTGACATTAACAATTTTGAAATTCCGAATAAAGAAGAAATTTCTTTAAAAACAAATATTGGCAACTTAATAAGAACCGATCACATGAACTCCTAAGAACGTTACGAAATTTTAAAAATATGTAATAAATTTAAAGATATATTTTATATCGAAGATACAAAATTAACATTTACAAACCACATTAAACACGAGATTAAAACAGTAGACGAAATTCTAGTACATACAAAATCATACAGATTCCCACACGTACACAAACCTGAAGTACAAAGACAAATTACTAAAATGTTGAACGACGGAATTATTAGACCATCATCATCCCCCTGGTCCAGTCCTACTTGGATTGTCCCCAAAAAATTAGACGCCAGTGGAAAACAAAAATGGAGGATAGTCGTCGACTATCGTAAGGTTAATGAAAAAACCGTTAATGATAAATATTCAATACCTAATATTGACGACATTTTAGATAAACTCGGTAAATGCAATTATTTTTCTACCCTCGATCTTGCGTCTGGGTTTCATCAGATTGAAATGTGTAAAGACTCTATTCCAAAAACAGCTTTTTAACGTAGAAAACGGACACTACGAATATGTTCGCATGCCGTTTGGTTTAAAAAACGCTCCAGCTACTTTTCAACGAGTTATGGACCATGTTCTTAGAGATTTACAAGGTAAAATCTGTCTAGCGTACATGAATGACATTATTATTTTCTCAACTTCGCTTCAAGAACATATTTCCAATTTAAATAAAGTATTTTCCAAATTACGCGATCACAATTAAAGATACAGTTAGACAAATCTGAATTTTTAAAAAGAAACGTTGAATTTTTATGACATGTAATTACGCCAGAAGGTATTAAACCAAATCCTAACAAAATTATAGCTATTCAAAAATTTCCAATACCAAGGACAGCTAAAGAAATAAAATCTTTTCTAGGCCTTGTTGGTTACTATCGCCGCTTTATAAAAAATTTTGTACACATTACTAAACCCTTAACACAATGTCTTAAGAAAAACGAAAAAAATAGTTCATACACCTGAATTTAAATCAGCTTTCGAAAAATGCAAATCTATCCTAACTAACGATCCAATATTACAGTATCCCGATTTTTCTAAGCCATTCATTTTAACTACAGATGCGTCAACAGTCGCGATTAGTGGAATACTTAGTCAGGGAGTAATAGGAAAAGATTTACCTATAGCTTACGCAAGTCGAACTTTAAACCCCGCAGAACAGAACTATTCTGTGATTGAATTAGAATTATTAAGTATAATCAATTTTATCAAATTCTATTGCCCGTATCTTTTTTGGACGTAAATTCACTATTGTCACCGATCATAAGCCCCTCCAATGGCTCTTTAACCTAAAAGAACCAAAATCGCGATTAGTTCTCTTAAAACTCGAGGAGTACGATTACAATATAGTATACAAAAAAGGCAAACAAAACACCAACGCCGACGCTCTATCTCGCATTGAAATTCAAGCATTAGAAAATAAATCACTTAAAGGAAATTTTGACAACTTAGACCAAAATAAATTAGATAATGATTTTTCACCAGATAAATTGAAGACACTTCGCATCTATATACAGACATTCCAGATTTTAATCCCGCAAATATTCAACCTCTAATAAATTCAAACCCACAAGCATCACCTCGTATTAATATCATCCAAGATATTCAATTGAGACCCGCATCACCTAACGGAGACAATGACGATATAACTGTACATTCATCACATGAGAATCCTGTACTAGAAATAAAAATTTCAGAAAAACCATTAAATTATTATAAACACCAAATCATCTTCTTTGTAACAGATAATATTACACGCCCTTGTATAAATTCTGTAAAACTACATAATAACGAGAAAACTCGAATTTACATTTCTTTACCTTTTCAAAATTTACAAGAAAACTTAACTAAAACAACAAAAGAATTTTTAGCACCTAAAACGTTATACGCTTTACATTTCAGAAATGAGCACAAAGAAATAATAATTAATACCATTCAAAAGTATTTTAAAAACTCAAGTTTAAAACTAATCGAGTGTCCTAATATCTTACAAGATATAGAAAACAAGGAAGAACAAATAACTAGAATAAAATACCACCATGAAGGTAAAACAAATCATAAAGGTATAAACGAGACAACAAAATCTATTTTAAAAAACACATTATTGGCCAGAGATTAACAACGACATAATGAATTATATTAACACTTGTGAAATTTGTCAACAAACAAAATACGAACGACATCCACATGTACTAAAGTTTAAACCAACCCCTTGTGGCACTTATCCATTCGAATATATCTATATTAATACTTTTAAAGCTAAAAATCAACCTTTCTTAACAATTTTAAACAGCTTTTCTCGCTTTGCTCAAGCATATTCAACCACACTTAATGCAATCGATATATTAAATTAAACTTTATATCTCACTTTGGCTTACCAAAAATTATCACATGCAATAATGGACCTGAGTTTAAAAATCAATTAATTGAACAATTTTGTCAAAAACACAAAATAACTATACATTTCACAACAGCATATAATCCTAATAGCAATAGTCCAGTAGAACGATTTCACTCTACAATACTAGAGCAGTTAAGAGCATTATACCTAGAACAACCAAATAAGGACATAAAAACACAAATAAAATATGCCCTCAGTGGATATAATGATACTATTCATTCAGTAACGAAATTTACACCTTTCCAAGTAATGAAAGGGAATCAAAATTTAACAGATGCCTTTGACTTATCAGACGAACGAATCATAAGTGATTATTTAAATAAACATACCCGTAACTTGGAAATATTAAATAATACTGTAAAAGAAAATAATGAAAAAGCTAAACAAAATTTAGACAAAACAAATATAAACAGACAAGATCCTCAACCAATCGATATTGAACGCCCTATATATTTACAAAGTGATCAAAGAAATAAGTTACTACCCAGATATAAGAAAATAATCCCAATGGAAGATTAAGATAATAAAATAAAAACTTTAAGAAATCGTACATACATATCATAAATCAAAAATCAAACCAGAAAGAAAACTAACACAAAAACCTGTTGTTACAGATGATGCTGTGCCCGGTCCTTCTCACGCTACTGATTAATTATACCTGTTCGCAGGATATTCAAGTAAATACTATAGATAACCCCATACTTCCCTTTTCATTTGGCAGAGCTAAAGTTACCTTACAAAAATACACATTTTTCCATCCTATTGACTTAAATCCCATTATAAACTACACAATTACAATAAGAGATTAATTTAATGAATTAGTATATTATGCAGAGGATTATTACAACTCTACCACTGCAACAAATCTATTTCATCATACAAAAAAACGAGATTTATAACATAGAAGCGAAATTAAGTAATATTCAACCACATTAATGACAAAAACGAGGACTAATTAATAATAATATTAATTAGTCCTCGTTTACCTATAAAGGTAATGCTTAAAAATGGTTTTTTGGCACACTAGATTCTACAGATGGAGATAAAATATATAAAACATTAAGAATATTAGAAACTAATCAAAATAACTTACACAAACATTTGACAAATAATATAGACTTAACTAAAAGAATATTTTCTAAATATAATGAAACTTTGTATAGCTTAACAAACAACCAATATTTGATTGAAAGTAAAATAAACGAATTAACAAATAAGGTAAATAAATTAGCTAATGTTGAAAATACATATGAGCTATTTGGTTCTATTAATTTGATGGCTTTAACCTGCCACACTGTAAATTCAGTCCTAGATGACTTAGAAAATGCGATTATGTTTGCACAACTAAATGTTCTTCACCCCTCAATTATATCGGTAAATAACTTAAAAATTTTAATTAAAGATATTCAAAACGCATTACCAAGTTTTAATAATATACAATCATATTATAAAATTGCCAGTTCGCAAGTTTATTATAGGGATAATCAAATTATAATATTAATACACTTTCCTATAATAGAAACTGATGACTATGATTATTTTAAACTTTTCCCTATTCCTAGAAATAACCAAATTATAATACCAAAAAAAGTCCTTCCTACTAATTAACCCGTCACGAGAATATTTTATGAACAACGACTGTCCAGAAATTGAAGATATCCATAATATGTCATCCTCTATACATAATGGAAGAAGAAAACTATATAACAAAATTATTACGAAATCAAGAACATAATTGTAAAACATCTCAAGTGTTACCACAAAGTCCTATAGTAGAAGTAGTAAACCCAGGACACCTAATTGCTGTACCCGTCGAGGAAACAAGCATTCAAAAACTTTGCAAATAAAACGGATTTTTAAAAATTAACCAACCATCGCTAATTACAATTCCTGAAAACTGTTCAGTTATTTTATATAATCAAGAATACAGGAATACCAAAACTTGGATATTCCACGAACAATTTAGTCTACCCAAATTAAATATAAAAAACGAGACAAACCTACAGACAGAACGACTACATTTACAAGAGATAAATCTAGATGAAATCTCACAATTACAAACTACATATCAGAAAATGAAAATGAAACCACTGGAACAAGTTAAAGAAGATCACTCTGTCTTACCATTAATTTTAATTGTTTTAACATTATTAATTGTTCTCCTAATTCTAGGATATCTTGTCCTTAAAAATAGGCAGGAAATATTCAAATATTGTTCTAAATCAACCGGAGGTGTTGCCGAAGAAGTAAGGAAATCAACTTTAGAAAAAGAAGTGGTTCCACCCCTATTTTCGCTTTAAGGAGGGAGGAATTATATGAGCCATTATGCCAACGTAGTGCCAAGTCAGCCTAAGATAATGGAGGCTATAAATCCATCCGTCGCCTCTCAGAAGCCAGTCTAGTTCCAGTTCTCTTCTAAATCAGTTAAAAAAAACTCTGTTCACATATTTTTCGGTTACTTTTGTGTTTTATTAAATAAATTATTTTTGTAAAACATAACAAACGAACCGATTATCATTATTAGTGTACACTCTTTTACTCCGTTGTGAACTTACCCTCAGCGCGTAGAATAGACTTTAGCTAACCGACACGGACAAGTGACCGAAAGTGGGGATTTGCTAAGGGTTCGATCGAACGGAAATCAATTGGATTGCCATTGTCACGGTGGTATTCAACGAGTAAGTAATAGCAAAACTGTTATCTTAGTTTTTCTCTGTAATCTTATGATAATTTGCCTATTTTTGATAGATTTGATCTTTTGTTAAGGTTGTAGTAGCTTATGTATAGTATGTACAGGGTGTTTCAGGTATGCGGTCATTAATTTCTAGGGGTGATTCTACATAAAAAAAATATGAAAAAAGTTCATATAAACATGGGTCCGAAAATCCCTCCTAAGGGCGCTGCGGGCCTCTGAAGGGGGCATCCAAAATTAACATTTTATTTTAGTCGACAACCAACCCTATTGGTACTTCCCTGTGTCACGTAATACAGATTTGTTATTTTAAAAAAATTGACTGCCTACGGTTTTTATTCTTATTAAATTATGCAGAAGAGCGAGAAATCATTATCCTTATTTTTGAATCCTAGGCAATGCATGCGTTTCTTTATGTTCAAATGTCTGGAACTGGTTGGTCCTATGGCGTTACAACAAGAAATTTTTTTTGTGTATTTATAGCCAAGGTATCATATTCCGATGAGACATTTACAAAAAATTCACATTAATAAAATTGGGGAGAAGTAAGTCCCCCCTTTCAAATTTTGTGCACCCCTGACTGAATTTACCTTTGGTGAATAACATCATATAATGAATGACCTTTATTAATATCGAATCACGTGCAAAACTAGTCACTGTAGCTCAAAGGGTTCCTGAGATATTAGAAAAAAATGTAAATTTTGGGTGCCCCTTTCACTTTCACTTTTTTTTCATATTTTTTTATGTAGAATCACCCCTAGAAATTAATGACCGCATACCTGAAACACCCTGTATTTCGGCAGAATTTGCATGGATATTAATTAAGTCAACTAAAGTTTTGGACGACTCCACATAGTGGAAATCCATAATTATTTAGGTTTTTAGTGTTCTAACACTGATTAATATATAGGAATAAAGCAATAATAGCTTTATTAATTTTTTCGTATTCCCTGCAATTGTGAAATTGACAGGTTTTGGTTAATATTTAACGACATGTGGTTACCTCTCAACTTAAATTTGTATCGAACTTTTTACTGCTGTACGTTTATGTTTTTTAGAGAAGTTTTTTCTTGTGCAAGGACAAGAGTACAGAAAGATTTAAGGATTTACTAGGCAATTATTGGAGTAGAATCTGTTGGACGTGTTGCACGTGGCCCTGCCAAATTTAAACGATTCTAAACCAGAGGACTGGATCTGCTGTGATTTGTACCAGGTAAGTGAACTTGTTTTTTTCTTTTGTGTAATTTGATACAATTCACTTATCTGGGTACACAGTGAATTCACTCCATTAGCTGGTATCCCTTGGAACGTAAGCTGGTATCACGAATACCAGTTGTTTCAATTAAGAAACAAGTTTGGTTTTATATTTTGCACTGATTATTAGTTGTTATAATTGTATCTTGCTGCAGTAAACTTTTACTGAGCATTATAGCTACATACTCGTACTACAACCTATACAATTTTCCTGTATTGAATATACTGGGTGTTCCTAGTAGAAAGATCAGTTTAAAGTAGTATTTACCTTTGGTAAATTATTAAAATTTTTGATTTTCTGTATGCAACTCGGTTAGTTGCCTGGTTCTGCTTTTGCTTAGTAAGTTTAGTTAATTTTTGGCTCGTCTGGAAAATTTATTTAATCACGAAACCACCCTGATAATCAATACTTATCGAAAGCTGAATTTTCCAGTTTTTGAGTTGTCTAGCATTCAGCTTACAGCTTATTTACCTTGACTACCAATTACAACTAGTTTTCATAAAGTTCAATTTCTATATTAGTCATACAATTTTTCTCTTGTTTATATTTTAATAGTTACATACTTCATTTTTTTATCTAGCAGTATTAGATTCTTTTTAGTAAATTTTACGACAATTTTGGAAAATCAGTTTTAATATTAATTTTTAATAAAAATTAGTTTTTGTTGGTTAATTTAATTAATTAAATTATTAATTAAAGTGTTTAACTTAAGGAAATCAGGCATAATTTTTGAGAGTATTAAACTCTACTAATTATATTTGTTTTGTGGGCCTAATTTAAATTAACTTCTGTAATTTTTAGAAACCTTTAATTTTTTCCTCGCCTTGCAATAGCTTCACTATTGTAGTAAATCATTCGGTTATTATATTTTTGACTCGGAATTTTTTTGTCACATTTTGCAAAGATCTTAAAATTGTATATTATTTCACTTGTTAATTGAATTCGTAAATTCCCGACACTGGTCTCACATTTTCCCCTTTTTATGTAAATACCCTGGAACAATCATCTATGCTGAAGATCAAGAGATACGCTGCAGTTTGTTGGGACTAGATATACCTGGTGGTCTCTGGAAATAATTAAGGAGCAGGAAAGTGGAACGCTGTTTGGGTCTAAGAAACCCTCGACAAGACCTCTGACCTAGAGGCAGAACATTATCTCCTCGAGTACTCGAAGGATTAGCATCCCAGTATAACAATTAGAACACCAGCCAACTCTAGCTCCCTCCAATTACGTAAGTTCTTGTTGTTTTTTTGTTAATCATCGTGGTCAGAAGATAACTGTAAACCAGTGCTCCATTTTATTTTCATTATTTTTTTTTCCTTAAATTGTTAAAATGTAAGCTTTGCAAAACTTTTCACTTTCAGAATAAATTGTACTTATTGTAACATAAGTATCAACCTTTGGTTTTGTAAATAGTAAATTGGAACTAATTACAGTTGTTAAATCTTAGTGTTTTGTTTAATTTTTTGGCTCCTGTACAGTGTACACAAGAATGTAGCAAGGCTAGGCCTGCTTTGTGAGTAATGGAATTTTTTTTTTATTATTTTATTTTACATATATAATTATTTTGTGAGCCGCCCTGTATAAATGAGTTTGGCAAGAAATGTTTTGGCTTCGCTACCAGAAATAACCGTATTCCCCAGTCGAAGCAATTTATCATCGCGCTTGAGACAAGATACTTTCTCACACCCAAGTTTTGACTTATCAGCAAAAATTCGGTACGTACAGTGGCCTCTGTGAGCTTTTGAGGAACTAAACTGGCCGCGAAAATTAGAATGAGCCAATAGGAAGCTACCGAGTAACCGACTGGCTGAGAATAGAAATGTTAGGTTGAAATAATGTAGAGAGCTGGGAGAGAAAATAGGAAGGTTTAATTCGATGCGTGAAGAGATCACTGCGTGTACGATCGGCTAGCATAATTCGTTAATATGGAATGTAATGAGGGACTTCTAGAAAACGAAAATTTTGATTGTCAGCAAAAAGGGAAGAAGACAAAATTTTTAGAGGGGAGCGAAGAATAGTTGGCCCAACGGTTCGGTAGAGGCCAGATGTATTGTACGTGGTTTGTTTGCGTTTTGTGAGGGTAGTTCGGTTACAAGGGTTGTTAAGTGGTTTTTGTTTTGAAGTAGAGAATTAATTAATTAAGAAAGAGAGTTGGCCCAACGGTTCGAGAGAGACCAGACGTGTTGTACGTGGTTTGGCGTTTTGTGAGGGTAGTTTGGTTACAAGGGTTGTTAAGTGGTTTTTGTTTTGAAGTAGAGAATTAATTAATTAAGAAAGGGAGTTGGCCCAACGGTTCGGTAGAGGCAAGACGTGCTGTACGTGGTTTTTTTATGTTTTGTGAGGGTAGTTTGGTTGCAAGGGTTGTTAAGGATTTTTGTTTTCAAGTAGAGAATAGTGGGTGAAATTTGTTTTAAACAAAAAGTGATGTCGCACGTCGTTAATTTAGTGGAGTGAGAGAGGTTCTACTTTACCCTTTGTCCGAGGGCTGATCAGGAGGAAGGGTGAGTTTTATGTTTGCATTTGTCAAAAATAAGTATACATACTAACCAGTGGGGTTCGTACTTAAGTATAAATTTAAATTAAAATTTTCAAGAGAAAGAAAAAGTTGAGGCTATTTGGCTTACAGGGCAATTTTTGTTGTGTGTGTACTGGTTTTGTTTTAATAGTCCTCTGTAAGCTCACGACTAATAGTAAGTCTTAGCTTAGGGGAAGGATATTAAATAGGTTAGGGTCCCGAACTAGTTTAATAAAGGAGTGTTATCTTGCCTAGTTAATTAGCCGAAAATTTTATAAAAAGCTCTCGTCGTTGACGTACGTGATCTATTTCTCTTAATGATTGTTATTTTATTATTTTTTTTGTTGGGTTTGTTTTTCACCCCTAGAATTAAATGTGCTATGAAACCGGTTCACGTAAATTTAGTGGCTGTTTTTTTTTTTTTTTTGTTTTGTGTGTTCACGTTACGGACGCCGCGCCGGTAGCTATTTATCTTAAATTTAATTGTGTTGTCTGGTTGGGTGCCTAGTTGGCTTTAGGAAAACTAAATTGATTTGGTTATTTGAGTCCAGCTACTGAAAACCAAGTTGTTGAATTGCTGATTCAGGCCTGTAACCACATTATTTTTGCATATATCAGTGTAGTTATTTTAAATTTTCCTATGTTACCATTTTCATGCAGGTAACCACATTGTTTCGCCTAGGTAAATATATTTATATTATTCAGTTTTTTTTCTTCTTAGAAAAGTAATAAACTCATTGATTCACTGTTTGCTAACCTGTAATTATATTATTTTGTGTCAATCTATTTATATTTCTGACGAAGTCAATTATTTTTTTTCTCCCATCTCCACTTCACCATAAAAGCCCACGCATATAAGCCGTGTCCGGGCCCTTGCCCTCCGAAGGTGCCTTTTCTCAATTAACATCTTAATTTTTTTTTTTGCTTTGGTGGAATTCATTATTTCCGAGGTCAGGCGGAAATTTAAACTTACCTGACTTGATGGCAGCTACGCTACCCTTACATCGACGGCCCGTCCCCCAAATCGAGTGGAGGAGCGATCATTGTGCGGAGGCGGTGCCGACGGAAGGTAACAGATTTGGTGGCAGCGGTGGGATGAAATTAAATTAAAGCGGTAGGATGATTTAAAATTGACAAGTGAGATGAAATAAAATAGTTGAGGAAATAGAATTTTTTTTATATAGGTGGCATTCATTAAAGTAGAGGTGAGATTAATTAAAATAGGTGTGAGATAAAATAAATAGGCGAAAGGGATGAAATAGAAAATCTTATAGGCAAAATAAAATATAGAAGTGGATAAAAATTTTAATACAGGTGGATGAAATTTTAGTATAGGTGGATAGAAATATTTAATACAGGTGGCACTGAATAAACTAGATTTGGTGGCGGAAGTAAAATAAATTAAGGGAAATTTATTAACAATTAAAAGAATTCTTTTGGAAAATTTATACAGGTGAGAAAAAAAATTGTATTTTTTTTCTTCTTCCAAAGGTGATTGGAAAAATTCTAGTACAGGTGTATTGAGGAAATATATATACTTAGTATCCAGAGAGAAAGTTGTCTAGGTATATATAAGAGGAAGAGACCGAAATAGTTTGTGAATAATAGATAAAGGAAATTTTTTTTTTTTTTTGGTTATTAAGTGGGTAATTTTTTTTCTCTTCTTTAGTATACCAGGACTGATCAGAAATTTTTTATAAGAAGTAACTGTAGGGTTCTGATTACTTAAATTTTTTTTTTTTTTTTGAAAATATAGTTATTTTCAATTTTAATTTTAATTATATAGGGTGCTACAGGAAGTCGTGTAGGTAAATATTTGATGAAAAGCAATAAAAGAAGTGACTGGAAGGTTTTGATTTATGTATTGGAAAACAATTAAGTAATATTAATTTACACAAGGTGATAGGGAAAATCGTATAGGTAAATAATTGAGAAGAGTTAATAAAAAGAAGAGTCATCACAATACAGGTTGGTGCTTATTGCTATATTTGTTTTATTTTTTTTTTTTATTTTATTATAAATAAAAATGAACCCCACTACTAACATAACTAGTACTACTACCACGGTAGATGTTACAACAGCGATAACAGATCCCATTGCACAGTGGTCCAAATTTAGTTGAAAACGGAACTAATATTTTTTTTTTCTTTGAAATGTCTTAAAAGCACTAAGGAATCATGGGAAAAATATGAAAAAAAAATCTTGGCTTACAGATATGGTTTTTAAAAGGGGTGGCATGTCGGGAGCACTAGGTTCCGCATGACTGTAGGGTTTTTTGACTACGACCTTGTTTTAACAATTTAAAATTATTATAATCATTCTGTATATTAAACGGAATGATTATGAAATAAAAATAACGAAAATGAATTGATAATATTTAGGAGCTTAGGGGTAGTTTTGAAGGAAACACTACACTTTTTTACAAACATTTATTTCAAACAGGTCAACTTATCACTCAATTCAAACGTAGAATAACAAAAACAGGTCAGTTAAGTAATTTCAGTCACTTTCACTGTCGTCATCTGTTGATGATACATTTGTGGTTGTATCGCTTTCATCTGCCGAACCTTCTTCCATAACCGCTGCACAATGCGGTTCAGTTTCGGCTTAAGATCTGGTTCCTTTAACAGACTTATAACCTTTGAACTAAAAGATGAGAGTTTCTTGTTCGGCAATATTAATGGATCCGACGAAAGTAGTAACCTATTCAATAAATCTTCATTTGTAGTCACCCTGGAAACTCTCTAAACTTTTTAAAATCTTTATTCCGAGATTCCTGAGCTTCCTCAGACAGTTGCCCAATGGGTAATAGTGCAGTTCTTATTATTGCAGATCCGTGAAGGAGAATTTTATGAACTGACGCAGGCATGTAATACCATGGATACTTTTCCACGAACAGTCTGGCCGTTTGCACTGCATATTTGTCGAAAACCTCACAGTTAATCTCGTATCCACAAGATAATGCAGATAGTATAACGCCGAACCTTCTAATTATCTCTTCATGAATACCAGTTATGGAAGCCGATTGAGCTGGATCTTTAAAAAAACGTCTAGCTGTATTTCCGTCATTTGTACTTCCACTTCCACCAGGTTTCAGAATGTCTACTAATAACCCCATTTTTATCCTGAAATCTAGTAATTTTTTTTTTCGTACTTCAACAATGGATTTATTTTCTCCTCGTATCTGCCACTTTTTTATCTCCAATCTGTATGATACATGTAAAAGACATTCAAAACATCGAATCCATGCATGTAAAGTTGAGAAACCAAATTGAAAAGATTGTTCGTCTGCCTGCTTTTGTAAAACTTCATCAATGTTATTCATTTCAACAGGTTTTGCTTTACATAAATAGCAGATCTGAGCAGAAGATGTGTCAGTAAGGGCGTTACAAACCTTTCCGTTTTTCATTAACATTATGCAAATATATCTAATTCTGATGTTTCGGTTCTGAACTGTACAATTAGTTGGCTCTGAAGTTCTGCTATTTGAGCTTCAATGTGTTGAATTTCTGCCAAAGAAAGTTGTGTGGTTTCCTTTTGAAACTGGAAGCGAATCGGTCGACAATACCTTGTAGAGGATGGCCTAGGATTTTGCCATACAATTCGTTTTTCTTGATCTGGTTGCTGAGAATAAAGTTGAAGTGGTACCAAAGATGATAAAAATAAATCACCATCACTTAATCCCATCTCCTCATATCGTTGTTTATACCGTAAATGTCCAGTACTACCATCGCAACCCCATTTAACTAATAATACCAAATCCTTCGATTGTTCTTCAGTCAAACTTAAAATAACTGGTCCCTGTAATTGAAGTATACGATTTGCAGTGTGATCTAAAAGATCTTGAAGCCGAACGTCTGCCAAGGTTTCCGTAATAGTGAACGCTTCTTTCGCAGGGTAGCATCTTCTCTTAGCTTCCAGAACTCTATGGTAGGCGGGATAAATATCAGCGTTATGTTTTTCTCCTCTTTTCTTAATAGTAAATACTGGTGCTTTAACAATTTTCCTTCGACAATAAGTGAAACTGCTTCATCTTCATTGTATGGTATAACATTTTTCCGTTCTCTAGTCTTGAGCCATGAAGATCTTATCTTTCCAGCACGAGTAGTGAATATTGCGGTTTTCTCTGGATTTCTGTCGTAAAATATCGAAAAGTTGCCTTCTCGTTAATAACATTTTCAATAAAGGACGAAATTTCCTGAAAATTAAAATATTAGTATTAACATTATTCGTAGCATTATTATTAAATAATTATTAATTATTTTATGCCATATCACGTTTAATGTATGTATAGAAAAATAATATATTCTCACAGACTCAAAATAAATTAAATATTTTAAACAGTGGTGGTCCCCAAATATTTGATATGTTTTTACTGACACTTTAAGCTATTTTTTATATATTTTTCGAGAGCGGGGACTCGCGGGGATTTTTCTGTAGGTCTACGTGAAGTTTAAAATTTACAATGATTTGAGTGAGAAACAATGCAGAAGTTAATGCTTGTGAAATAAATAAATTGCTTACCTGACTAAACTGTCGAATATATATTTCACCAAAATAGTCCACAAAATATTAACTACCACCTCTAAACAAACTCGGGCTACTAAACAAACTTTTATTACATTAAAGCGCACTACATAAATGCTTGAGTTTACCCAGGCGTACAAAGCAGGCAGATCGCCGTAATGACCTGAAATTCTAGGAAGGGATGGTCTGGGTATTTCCGCATGCGCCCCTAAAATTTTATTGAGGTACAACAACCTTAAGAAAATGGGACTTTTTTCCGCTTTTAAACCAGATCGGAACCACTGTGCATTGTGACGACAGCTAGTGCGGGTGGTTTACCAGGGCCGTCCCAAAATTTAGGAGCCTTACCTAGAGTCCCAGCTATGTATTCTTTAGGGATGATTGCATCCACTATTGAAAATTTTAATGACAGGGATGTTGTTAGGTACTTAGAAAAATTTGAACAAAGGGCCCGATTGGACGGATGGACGGAGGATGAGACCTTAAGGTTATTGAAATTTAAATGCGTTGGGGAAGCGTACGATTTCTTAAAATCCCATGCGAGCTTAGACGGGTTAAATTTTTGGGCGTTGAAGGCTAGATTAATAGCCAACTTTGGAATAAGTATGTTGCCGGGGGATAACCAGTTGATTCTAAGTCGGTGCTACTAGAGGCACGATGAAAGTATTTCCGGGTACTGCACGAGGCTTAGGATTTTGGGAGCAAGGGTCTTGGAAGAAGACTTAAGCCCATTGTGTCTCTCAAGATTTTAGAATGTGAAAAGGAATCGCCAAGGAATTTTAGGAAAAGTATGGCAGAGAGGATGAAAAACCAAAATAAAACAATTGGAGAAGTAGCTGAAATTAGACAAGAAGGTCGGAATGCATATTATTTGGTTACAAAAAGATGGTATAATGAGAAACCCAGGTACGAAGACCTATGGAAGGCTCTATAAGACCTACGTCGAATAAGCGAAGAGATCGGGGATAAACAAATTGCAATGCCAAAAGATCAGTTGTGAATTAGACGGACTAATGTGGGAAGAGGTGTTAGGGATGATAAATTTTATTTTTTACGTAGAAATAATGATATTTATTATACCTCCAAATTTCAGAGTAGAGTCAACCTGGTAGAAAAGGAAGATTTCGTGCCGGTTTGGGATAAGAATATTATAAGGGAAGCTCAAAGGCAAGACGTCCAATGTAAACTTATTACCACGCAGTTAGAAGAAGAGGACGCCGCCGGTACGATAGAACTATACTATGTGGACAGGGACGAGGTGTTATATAAAAAAGATATTCAAGATATGATAGATAAATTGGTAGTACCAAAATCATTCGTAACAAAGGTCCTAGAGGGATTCCACGATTCCCTGTGGGCAGATCATCAGGGGCAACAAGAGACCTTACAACATGTACAAAGTAGGTTTTACTGGCCTAATCTGACGACGGATGTGAAAAATTATTGCACCCAATGCGAATCATGTAACCAAAGGAAAACTTCGCCGCATATGAAAAAAGCACCACCGCAAAGATTTACGAGGACTTACGAACCATGGGAGCTGACCTCAATGGATGTAGTGGGTCCCCTTGTCACGTCGATGAGTGGCAATCGATATTTGCTTACCTTCCAAGATTACTTCACGAAATATGTAGAGGCTATACCACTGCCAGATCAGAAAGCTGATACTGTTGCTAGGGAGTTCGTGGAGAATATCATTGTTAGACATGGGGCGCCGAAGAAGCTATTAACTGATCAAGGGACGGACTTCTTGTCAAGTTTATTTAAAGAGGTATGTAAAATACTGGTATTGAAAAGATCCAGACATCCAGTTATGCACCTACTTTTAATGGATAGATCGAGAGGATGCACCGAGTTCTTAAGGATATGCTCTCACATTATATGGCTCAAGATCAAAGAGATTGGGATAAGTGGGTGCCATATGTCTTAATAGCCTATAGGGGTAGTATACATTCGACTACAGGTTATAGCCCTTATTTTCTGCTGCACGGAAGAGACCAGATACTACCCATAGATAATTTCATTCGCTCTGGGAGAGTAAAATATGATTACGACGAAAACTATGCCTCTGAGTTAATGGCAAGGCTGAGGCAAGTATATATGCAAGTCTACGAAAACACGGAGAAGGTAAAAGGTACACGGATAACCAGATTTAACAAAAATACCGAAAGGAGGATTTTTGGACAAGGATATCTTGTTTATATGAAAGACGTGAGTGCAAAGCTGGGACTATCTAGGAAGCTTGTTAAGCCATGGAAAGGACCTTATAGAGTAACAGATGTCGTCGGACCGGTAACCTATAAGATACGGAAGGTAGGAAGCCGGGAGGAGCAGGTAGTTCATATCAACCGGTTGAAGAACTTTTAAAGGAAGCATAAGCAGCGAGGAGGACACAGAGGAGATGAGGAGAAGAACGATCAGGACGAAGTGAGCGTAGATGAAAACACTCAACAGACCTGGAAACCGGTCTTTCCACAATGGGTTCAAGTCTATAATAATGCAGAAAAAGATATAGAGGCGGTACAAGACGTTATAAGGGAAGGTGATGATACGGTAGGGGACGATGATATATCCATTTCGGAAATTCAGGTACCGCTGAGAAGATCTACGCGAACGCGGCGGCCATCGGATAGGCTTAATTTGTAAACATCTGCCATTTTTCGTAGTCAAGCATTGTACAATGCTCGACAGGTTAGTAAAAATGTCAAAAAGATTAATGTCCTAACAATAAATGTTTTGATGTAAAAGAAAGTTAAAGGCATAGATTAGGCGTGAAGTTAATACTTCACGCCTAACCTATGCCTTTAACCAATTAATATTGGTAGTACTACCTTTACTAGCACGAAGTAACTTAGGGCGAGCGGATCGAGCATACTCCGACTCGCCAAAAATGATAGATATTATTGAGTATCAAGCCACTCCCTCTCCACCTACGGCCGAGTCGTAGGTAAAGGGGTTAATCGGGTATGATTGTGAAGATGAAAATACAAACATTACGGCAATATCACTACGAAACGTTGCGAAGTGTCCGGAACCAAGTTCGGCGTATGCGAGTGAATCGGTGCAAGTACGAGTTTTACAAAGAACTGAAATAGGACTGCAACATGTGTGGACATGTTTAATAGACGTTACACGACTTACTACATACTGTGGCGTGCATAGCCATAGCTCTGTACTGCTAAATTATGTTCATCAAGTGGGTGCGGAAGAATGCCGGAATATTCATCGTTATTAAATGGGACTACTTCGGCTTCCATGACATTGTTTACGTCAGTGGATACCGCTGGAAGATGCGAAGGTGTTAATTACCAGGAGAACGGTAGGTCCTGGAGTAATGTAGTTGTGACGGCTACAGTAAAGGTGCAAGCTATGAATTACTTAAAGTAAAGTTAAAGGACAATGAAATTAGTCTGAAAGGAAGGGTAACCTGCCTAATTTTGGAACAGTATTGTTTTGATTCAACCTTTGGAGAAAGTACGTGGGATCACCAGTCAGGGATGGCGTGTGAAGGACAATTGAGTCATCGCCATCAATCTGTGAACAATTATGTACGAAAGGACACTAAAACCGTGAGTGAAGGACTTAAGACTGTTGTGAGCGACGGGAGGGATAAGAGCCAGGAAGAATATATGGAACAAGTGCGAGTATACCCGAACTTATCGACTGTACCTCATTGGACGGAGGCAGAGTCGAAATGAGACAGTTAAATTCTACACTGAATTAAACATTTTGACCCCCTATGTTACCCTTATGCTGTAGGTTAGCCATAGTACACGGAGCAGGGCAGTAGAACTTTGGGTAGAAAAGAGCTGCGTCGGAAAAGTGTTGTGTATTGTGCGCGAAGTGTGTATTTTTGAATGTTGGGAAATCCTTGTAAACAGTAGTACTAAGAAACCATGTATGCTTATGTAAACATAGGTTAAATTAGGTTAAGAGGGAAAACCCTCTATGCTATTAGGGAAGGTTAAACGCATTTATGAAATATAAAATGTTAGAATGTTAATAGCTAAAAGTTATGGCCAGGAGTAAGGCCAAAACTTTTTTAAAGAGGGAAGTATTGTAGCAAGGCTAGGCCTGCTTTGTGGGTAATGGCATATATTTTTTTTTAAATTATTTTATTTTATATATATAATTAATTTGTAACCTGCCCATTTTTGGAACAGTATTGTTTTGATTCAACCTTTGGAGAAAGTACGTAGGATCACCAGTCAGGGATGGATGTGAAGGACAATTGAGTTTAATATAAATGAGTTTAGCAAGAAATGTTTTGGCTTCACTACCGGAAATAACCGCATTCCCCAGTCGAAGCAATTTCTTATCGAGCGTGAGAAAATTTCTGAGATATTTTCTCACACCCAAGTTTTGACGTATCGGCAAAAATTGGGACAAAGAGTCAAAGCGCATTTGGAGTGAATTCGGTACTTACAGTGGCCTCTGTGAGCTTTTGAGGAGCTAAACAGGCCGCGAAAATTAGAAAGAGCCAATAGGAAGCTACCGAGTAACCGACTGGCTGAGAATAGAAATGTTAGGTTGAAATAATGTAGAGCGCTGGGAGAGAAAATAGGAAGGTTTAATTCGATGCGTGAAGAGGTCACTGCGTGTACGATCGGCTAGCATAATTCGTTAATATGAATTGTAATGAGGGACTTCTAGAAAACGAAAATTTTGATTAAGTCAGCAAAAAGGGAAGGAGACAAAATTTTCAGAGGGGAGCGAAGAATAGTTGGCCCAACGGTTCGGTAGAGGCCATACGTGTTGTACGTGGTTTGTTTGCGTTTTGTGAGGGTATTTCGGTTACAAGGGTTGTTAAGTGGTTTTGTTTTGAAGTAGAGAATTAATTAAATAAAAAAAGAGAGTTGGCCCAACGGTTCGGTAGAGGCCAGACGTGTTGTATGTGGTTTGTTTGCGTTTTGTGAGGGTAGTTCGGTTACAAGGGTTGTTAAGTGGTTTTTGTTTTGAAATAGAGAATTAATTAAGGAAGGGAGTCGGCCCAACGGTTCGGTAGAGGCCAGACGTGTTGTACGTGGTTTTTTTACGTTTTGTGAGGGTAGTTTGGTTACAAGGGTTGTTAAGGGTTTTTATTTTCAAGTAGAAAACAGTGGGTGAAATTTGTTTTAAACAAAAAGTGATGTCGCACGTCGTTTATTTAGTGGAGTGAGAGAGGTTCTACTTTACCCTTTTGTCCGAGGGCTGATCAGGAGGAAGGGTGAGTTTTATGTTTGCATTTGTCAATAATAAGTATACATACTAACCAGTGGGGTTCGTACTTAAGTATAAATTTAAATTAAAATTTTCAAAAAAAAAAAGGTTGAGCTTAT
This sequence comes from Rhamnusium bicolor, assembly GCA_029963845.1. Classification (NCBI taxonomy): domain Eukaryota; kingdom Metazoa; phylum Arthropoda; class Insecta; order Coleoptera; family Cerambycidae; genus Rhamnusium; species Rhamnusium bicolor. The sequence goes on from JANEYF010000943.1 coordinate 199,070, forward strand.
TTGGCTTACAGGGCGGAGCTATACCTTGATTCAACATGTCCATTTTTTTTGTGTGTGTACTGGTTTTGTTTTAATAGTACTCTGGAAGCAATATACAGAGCGGCTCACGGGAAGGATACTAAATGGGTTAGGGTCCCGAACTAGTTTAATACAGGAGTGTTATCTTGCCTAGTTAATTAGCTGAAAATTTTGTAAAAAGCTCTCGTCGTTGACGTACGTGACCTATTTCTCTTAATGATTGTTATTTTATTTATTTTTTTGTTGGGTTTGTTTTTCATCCCTAGAATTAAAGGTGCTATGAAACCGGTTATGTTCACGTAAATCTAGTGGCTGTTTTGTTTTTTTTTTGTTTTGTGTGTTCACATTACGATCGCCGGTAGCTATTTATCTTAAATTTAATTGTGTTGTCTGATTGGGTGCCTAATTGGCTTTAGGAAAACTAAATTTATTTGGTTATTTGAGACCAGCTACTGAAAACCAAGTTGTTGAATTGCTGATTTAGGCCTGTAACCACATTATTTTTGCATATGTTAGTGTAGTTATTTTAAATTTTCCTAGGTTACCATTTTCATGCAGGTAACCACATTATTTCGCCTAGGTAAATATATTTATATTATTCAGTTTTTTTCTTCTTAGAAAAGTAATAAACTCATTGATTCACTGTTTACTAACCTGTAATTATATTATTTTGTTTCAATATACCTATCTTTCTGACGAAGTCAATTAGTTTTTTTCTCCCATCTCCACTTCACCATAAAAGCCCGCGCATATAAGCCGTGGCCGGGCTCTTATCCTCCGAAGGCGCCTTTTCTTAATTAACATCTTAATTTTTTTTACATCAACGGCCCGCCCCCCAAATCGAGTGCGGAGGCGGTGCCGGCGGTGGGGTAACAAGAATATTAATTTTTCCCTAGCTATTTAGTTTTAATATACCTTTTTTTTTAGTTAACTTTTGATATTTTTTAATATAAAAATATCTGGCGCCCCCAGTAAATTGTTGGTGACAACCTAACTCTAAATATCAGATTTCCACCGACGAAACCACGGTCCGCTCTCCTGAGCTGCTGGAGCTACATATAATCGATATTGCCTACAAGACCAATATTTGTGGAAGTGTCGTTATATACTACTGTATACTATTCTGATTTTCACCTTGGTGGTGAATAATTTTTTAAGGAAAGACAATTTTTCACTATAACATCTCACATCATGCTTTTAGGTAGAGGGTAGAAGAGTACACCATTTTGTGCTTCTGACTAGATCAGAATGTAAATAATAATATGATAAATGATAAAAGTATCATTTTTACGTGAATGGTAGTATGCTTATTGTACTTGTAATGTAAAATGTAGCATAATATGATGACTGATGATGATGTATGAATGAATTTGATAATCCCAGCCGTTTTAGAGCAAAAATTAAATAGGCTTGGTACACACCTAATTTAGAAAAATTTATTTTAGACTAAATTTGAAAAAAGTAATGATTGAAAACAATTTATTATAAAACTTTTTTTTAAGAATTATTATTATTACACGAGATGTGATATAAATCAAATTTTGATGTTGTGACGTACTTCGCTGCACTACACAAGAGCAGAAGTGTCACTTTGACGCCCAACACTACGGCGGTGCTCACGGTAGGGATATCTCGGGCGCCAGTTTCTGTTTAGCGTGCAGAAACCCCACTTTACTCTATCGGCGGGACGATAGAGGCCGGGCAACTACAGTGAAGAAACGGATAAGCCAGGGGTCGGGAAAAAGGTAACTTACACACTACAGTTAATGAACAGACTCTCATTCAATATATTTACATTTATTCTACACACTAATGATTATTTACACTTTATATACACCTTAGTAATTACAACTTATACCACAACGATCTTAACTACAGGCGAGTGGGGGGGCAGTAAGCGGGCGGTCAAGCGGTGCGATACGGTAATCCGGTGAATTAAGCGGTGAAAAGGTAACCAGCAATAATTAATCGGTCATTAGCAGACGGCGGACGGATACCAGGAGGGGAAGCAAGCGCCAATACAAGCACACTATGACTATCTATAGCGGTTATTTACTATCGCTTGGCTGATGGATGGTTCCGGACTTATCATATGCCAAAGCTAGTACCTCCAAGGCGCCCTGCAGAATATGCCGTGCTCAGGCGGCCTGGAGGACACGCGGTATAAGGCGGTTACGGTTGGGGGGGAAGGAGTGACAAGCCTAACAGTGGCAAATTGAAGATGACGACGGTAAGGTCAAACTCCAAGCTACCCTGCAGAATTTTTACGTGCTCAGATAGCCCGGCGGACCCGCGGTTACGGACGATACCTCCAAGTCACCCTGCAGAATTTTTACGTGCTCAGGTGGCCTAGAGGACACGCGGTGACAAATGACAGTACCTCCAAATCACCCTGCAGAATTTGTACGTGTTCAGGTGACCTGGAGGGCACGCGGTATAACGTGGTTCTGGTTTGAGGGGGGGGAGGAGTGACAAGCCTAACAGTTGCAAATTTAAGACGACGACGGTAAGGTCAAACTCCAAGCTACCCTGCAGAATTTTTACATGCTCAGGTAGCCCGTCGGACCCGCGGTTACGGACGATACCTCAGGTGGCCTAGAGCACCCGCGGTGGCAAATGCTAGTATCTCCAAGTCACCCTGCAGAATTTGTACGTGCTCAGGTGGCCTGGAGAACACGCGGTGTAACGCGGTTCTAGTTCCAACCTTCGGCCGCTCTCCCGTTCTAAGGAAGGATATGAGGTGGATACGTCTTAGCGTTCGCGGTTCACAAACTCTAAATAAAGTCCGGAAAGTACTCACCAGCCAAGTAATACCGATTATTTACCAAACATTTATCAAACCTTGCTACCTACTTCCGTGTCCTGGGCTGCTTCCTCTCTGGAGCGGTCGGTGTCAGCACGTCTGGTCGGTACGGGCGGCAGCAACAGACTGTTCTCGGATGCTCTGAAAAATCCTCAAGCTACTAAACTCTGCCAAAAAGCAGAAGTAGGATGAGATGCGGTAGTCATGCGCGGAATATAGCAATACGTCACCTGAATTCAATTTGAAACAAACCTATACCTTGATACTCACAACAAGATTACTTACTATGCTGGTCGGCGTGGTTCTTCAGTCAGCAGCTAAACGGTAACTGACTTGTTCGAAAAATCCTCAAGCTACTAAACTCTGCCAAAGGCAGAAGTAGGATGAGCGCGATAGTCATGCGCGGAATATTGCAACTACGTCACCTTTTACCGACCGAGAAAAATCCGCAATTACATTTGTATACCTATGTACCTCTATACTCACAAGATTACTTACTGTCCTAGTCGGCGTGGTGCTTCGGTTGGCGGTCAGACGGGGACTAACTTGTCTGAAAAATCCTCATGTTACTAAACACTGCCAAGAGCAGAAGTAGGATGAGACGCGGTAGTCATGCGCGGTATATTACAACTACGTCACCATTTTGCGGAATAATTCCGCTTTAAATTTAAACACCTATATCTTTATACTCACGAGTTTACTTACTGTCCAAGTTGGCGAGGTGATTCGGTTGGCGGTCAGACGGGAACTAATTTGATTGTTTCCAGTCTCGGGGTACTTCACGGTAGCGCGGGCGCAGGAGTGCCGGGGGCTAGATGCGCGCTTCGCGTTTCGCGATTCACGTACTGCCGGCCACTCGGCATGTGTGGAATGTTTATAAAAACATATCAATACTACCTATCTATAATTAACAATTAAACTGTTATTAATGATCAGCTGACAATACCACTATTAAGGGCGCGGCACTACAATGGTTAAAATATTTTTCGAAACAGACAAATAGCACCTAGTTACCTAACTTAATTCTATAAAATAAAATCACTTCGTTACAATGTAATTAATTATATATTTTTTCTTCGTCATAAAATAAATTTTCTTTAATCTAATTTTTTTTTCTAAATTGAGTGTGAATTCACAAATTCTATGAAGAAATGATTCTTTGCTTGCGAAAATTTTAAAGTGCTCACGAGTTATGAAATGCTTGGGAGCTTTTTGGAGTGTTTGCAAGCATTTTAGTGCTTGCGAGCAGTAAAGTGCTTACGAGCCTTTTCGAGTACTTGCGAGCCTTTCAAATGCTCCCGAGCACTAAAGTGCTTACGAGTCTTTTCGAGTGCTCGCGAGCACTTTGCGGGATTACTAAGCACTAACCCCTTTCGCAAAGTGCTCGAAGCCCTAAGCACTAAGCACTGATTTTAAGAAATGCTCTTAAGCACAGTGCTGCTGGGCACAAAAGTGCTTAGAGTGCTGAGACAAGCACTAAGCACAGTGCTTAGGAACGGCTCTGAGTGGCTCTATTACGATGTCCATTACAATGTCAAGCTGCCACATTTTTTCCTCTTGACTTTGCGCATGACAAATGGCATTCTTCCAATTTCAGCAGAAACATTTCTAATGGCTTGTTCAAATAATGGGTGAAGGTCTTTCATTTTGAACGTACTATTGTTCCTCGCGACTTCCCCTTTTATATGCCCCCATATTAATTCAATAGCATTAATTCACAATGATATGGGGGCAATCGCAAAACCATACGATTCAGTTGTTTTGTCATCTCATCGACCACATATAACATTTTATTCAGAGTTGATGGTTCGTTCCTTCAAAAAAGAATGAATGAAACGTCTGAGAGCACTTTTAGTTCCATCATCGATGTTATCCAAAATTATTCGTTGTCTGTGGTACACTTTCGGTGAATGAAGTTGGTGTGTTTCTTTATATTCACGAAGAATGTTGTAAATACTTGCAACACACACACACACCTAAATTAATATGCATTATAATATAAACATAAACTATAATAAATATAAACAATCTAAAAATATCTTAATAGTAAAAATGTACTTCGATGCACTGATGAGCAACCTCATAAAATACAAAAAATTACCTGATGCCTTTGCAACAAACTTGACGACTTCTCCTCTAGGTTTATCGGGGTTGTCTCCAGATAAGCCTTATAAATGTTCAAAATATGTTGTTTGTCTTCAACTGAAAAATTCCTGGATGTCCGTTTTTTCGGTGGAGTAATAGCCACTTGAGCCAAAATTGGTATTAATCCCTGAAAAAGTGTGGTTATAAGATATAATCAATATTAATCGTTTTCATTACGTACCTTAATATAAATAAAAATGTTTGTTTAGCGCTAAAAAGCACTATTTATTAGGTACATGTGAATAATAGCAAATAGAAAAAACGAATTACAATAAATAACTGTAATCTCCATAAAACATCAAAACAAAACGTATTTGAGAGTCAAGTCAAAAAGCTATCATGTTATTATCTTGTGATATGGGTTTTAAAAATACGACCAATGGAAAAGTTCTATTCAAATTTGGCGCAATTTATGTGGCGAGTAATATCATTGTAATGAATGCCTATTGTTTATATCAGCACTTGCTGTGCTAGCTAAATTGTTATTATATATACCCTTGTATTCTAAATTAGGACTCGTTACTATCATTCCTCTCCTGTCGCTTAACGAATTACTTCAGTCTATTTGTGTTTACTTTAACTTGTGTTTTTTATAATAAAATAAAATTTTTTAAAAACCAAGTTCGAGTTTCAAGATATTTAATTGGCGCAGTCGGGTCGGATTTGTCAGTCGGTCCATCTATCGAAGATAATTACGTTTTGTCGTAATTCCGACGTATTTTTCAAAAATTTTAGACAAACCAAAGAACTTTCATTCCTAATAATTAATTCATCCAAGTGTACAAGTGCATCGTGCATCTTTTTCAAGATTACTCTATCGAAGAAGAATCTGGAGAAGACATATTGGGCTGAATTAAAGTAGGTTCAATCCGCAGCTGAACTGAGTAGCTTGCCAGAAGAATCAGGAAGGAAGGTAGAACTCCGGTATAGCAAAACACCGTAAGCATCCCTGATCATCGTGATCACCTGGTCCATTGTGGACAACACCCCCGAAGATTGTTGAATTTGCAAGGTAGGATCTTTCATATCTCTTTAAAGAAAGTCTGGTCAATCGTCAAATTTAACGCCAACAATTTTGCGTTCGAACTCTATCGAAGAGACCTCAAACATATTTAAGTAATATTTAAAGAAGAATTTAAATACTGAAATATTTTTCCATATTATCCTAATTTTACCATATTTATTTCCTTTAAGTTTATATTTTTGAAAAATATAATTTTAATATATATTTAAATATTATTTCATGTTGAAATAGTCAAAGTAATTATATACTATTACTTTTTAGTAAATTTTATATTTATATTTTTATTTTATTGCTATTGTTTTTTTCTTTTCGAAAAAAAAATATATACTTATATTAAAATCAATTTAATTAGTTTATGAAAAATTTGTTAAGTGGTCTATTAGAAAAATCTTTAATTTTATCAGATACCAAATTAGAAAAAATGGCAACTGGAAGTCAAGTATCACAACCAAATTTTACAGTTTTACAAGCCTATGCAAACACAATTGGTAATTACAATGGTGATGAACATAGCTTAGAAATTTTTATATGTGCATGTGATCAATTTATTAAACTTTATCGCTCTAACGATGAGATTTTAAACAAATATTTGCTAAGAGTTATTTTAGGTAAATTAACCGAAAGAGCTCAAATTTTAATAGGTTCCAGGTTAGAACTACGAACTTGGGAACAAATAAAAATTGCTTTGAGAATAAGTTTTGGAGATCATAGAAGTCTAGATTGCTTAGAACAAAATTTATTAACTTTAAAGCCACACAAAAATGAACACCCTATACAATTTGCACAAAGAATTCAATTAGCACGTAGTAAAGTTGCTTTTAAAATTAACAGTCTTTCAGACACAGAAATGCCTATGACTACAAAATTAATATATTTAAATCAATATGATTCACTTTCACTAAAAACATATCTACGTAATTTGCCTGACAGATTACAAGACAAATTTTTATTTTATTGCTATTGTTTTTTTCTTTTCGAAAAAAAAAAATATATACTTATATTAAAATCAATTTAATTAGTTTATGAAAAATTTGTTAAGTGGTCTATTACAAAAATCTTTAATTTTATCAGATACTAAATTAGAAAAAATGGCAACTGGAAGTCAAGTATCACAACCAAATTTTACAGTTTTACAAGCCTATGCAAACACAATTGGTAATTACAATGGTGATGAACATAGTTTAGAAATTTTTATAATGTGCATGTGATCACTTTATTGAACTATATCGCTCTAACGATGAAACTTTAAACAAATATTTGCTAAGAGTTATTTTAGGTAAATTAACCGAAAGAGCTCAAATTTTAATAGGTTCCAGGTTAGAACTACGAACTTGGGAACAAATAAAAATTGCTTTGAGAATAAGTTTTGGAGATCATAGAAGTCTAGATTGTTTAGAACAAAATTTATTAACTTTAAAGCCACACAAAAATGAACACCCTATACAATTTGCACAAAGAATTCAATTAGCACGTAGTAAAGTTGCTTTTAAAATTAACAGTCTTTCAGACACAGAAATGCCTATGACTACAAAATTAATATATTTAAATCAATATGATTCACTTTCACTAAAGACATATCTACGTAATTTGCCTGACAGATTACAAGACAAAATCGATTTACAAAAACCCGATTGTCTCGAAACAGCAATGGCATATACTATTGACGACCAAAAATGTAACTACAACTTTACAAAATAATCCAAGTAATCAAAGTAATCAATCAGTGCCTAATTATAATCATAGACAATCATACTCGCAACCACAACAATATAAACAAAATTTACCACCATCACATAAACCATTTTATAATAACAATAATTTTAATCAACCTCGTAATATGCAAAATTTTAATCAACCTCGTAATATGTCAAATTTCCAACAACAAATGTATACAAAACCAGTATTCCCTAGTCAACCAATAAATGTTCAACCCAGACAAATTTCACACAGGTTCCCCACAAACCAGCAAGTTTTTGGTAGACCTCAAAACAATTATTTTAAACCTAATAAATTTTCTAATCAAAATCAATTTACACCCGAACCAATGTCCACTCAATCGAGAGTACCCAGTAATTTTAATAGAACAAATTTTAATTCAAACAGAGAAGTACATAATTTCGCAGATACTGAAGACTATCACGATAATCAAAATCAATGTCAATATTCAGAAATTGAGGAAGAAAATTATTTAGCCTGTCCAGATCCCCTATTTGATTATTCAACTAATTATGATCATGTTGATTATACTGCTAATCAACCAGACGACATAAATTTATATGATCCAAATTTTCAACAGGGCCCTGTAATACACGATCAGACCTAATTGAAATGAATTCAGCTGTAGTAAATTCTTTACCCTATGTACAAATATGCAATCCAAATATTAAATTATTAATCGACACAGGAGCTTTTACATCAATTTTAAAACCATCTATCGCAGAAAATTATTTCCCTGATTTAATATATCACAATCCTTCTAGTTTAAAAACATCATTAGGAGAAAAAGAAATTAGATATCGAGCTACGATACCAGCTTTTCAAGAATTTAAGATCAAACCATAATTAAGACAAGTTACCTGTCGATTGATGGATATTAATTAATTCATTCATTAGTTAGAAAATCAGTGAAACTTAATTCAAGTGACTTCTTTTACTAACGGCTAGTCAATTGTTTATTAGAGAAAAGTATTTAGTTTGTCTATTACAAATAACGAAGCAAACAATAAGACTTTTCAGGTGACAACAGTAGTTAATACCGCGTGGTACTAAACGGTAATAACCGACATTACGATAATAACCAAGGGGTTATGTACACCCGAAATAGATGGTAACAGAAAACAGAACCCCCTCCACTTTACTTACTTGAACGATGTGATATGATGAATCGTCGTCACCAGCAATTGTTTATAAATATTGTATGAATGTAGTTGTTCAGTGGTTGTATGCTTTAACGTTTGTTTAAAAGATTAAAATATTAACAGTAAAAATATGGAGAGCGATAAAATGTAGATGTGTCTAATTGGAGCAGCTTTCACATTGATTGAGGAAGTAACCATTTTCTGGCCTTCTTTGAATTCAAGACATATAACAGGACTTATAAATTCATGTAATACAACGAATGTTGCATTAGTAAGAAGGCTGAGGGAGAAGCACGTAAGGTTGTCGAACTTTTATGCAGTGTGGATAGATAAATATTTGTCTTTCGACTTCTATACCCACTTTAGAATGACAAGGAAACCTTTGTATATCTAATGGAGGACATAGGGCCATACTTTGGTAGAAGACAACAAGGTGGTGCTATCCCAGTGCCACTTGAAAAAGCACTTCTTATGACACTGTGGTACCTAGCCAAAGGAGACTTATTGTGCTCAATAAGTGACAGATTTAATGTGGCAAATTCAACTACGTGTGTACTCATTAACGAAGTATGTGAATACATAAATTTTCTTTCCTCTAGAATAATTAGATGGCCTACAGAATATGAAAGTCAAGTTGTTGCGAAGAACTTTTTTAAATTATGTGGATTCCCAGGTAAAAGAGTAAAATTTTTTTCTCTTAATTTTTATTGTGTGGGTAATATAATTTTATTTTTTTTTTTTGAAATATAGATACTATCGAAGCTATCGATTGTTGCCATATAAATATAACAGTGCCAGCTGGCCAACACGATAGTTACCTGGATAGGAAATTTAATTATTCTGTGGTGCTTCAGGGCATATGTACATCACAGAAAATATACACCAACATATTTGTGGGTTTCCCATGTGCTGCACATGATTCAAAAATAAGTAATATTCAGACTTTGATAAAAACGGTGTAAAGTGCACAGTTATTAATTTAAAATAAAAATTGCTTGTATATTCAGTCTATAAATTCGGTGGTGTAGGTATTAAAAATAATTTTCCATTATTTTGTATTATAATGGTAACTCAGTAATATTTTCCAGACTTATATAACTTATCCTCTCACATTTTTCATATTTTTGCTTTTAACGTTTTTTGTTTCACTCTACCGTAAAATTACTAAAGTTCCTACATTTTTAGCATGAAATATCACCTTTATTATTATTAATAATGTATTTTACATAGTAGGTACTAACTATTAACCATGTAAGAATAAAATGGAATTCCTTAAATTTTCCATGGTGAACATAAAAATTTTACAAATATGAAAACTGTGCGAGGAAAGGTATGTATGTATGACTCTGGAGCTTTCAGTTAGAATGTATTAGGCAGACTTCACCATAAAATATAAATTTTTATACATGATATTTAAGACATTTATTTCTATTTTTTTTAAGCAGGTATTTCTTAAAACAACATGAAACATAGAAACTACCGCGTTTAAAGCTAATTAACTTAACTACGTGATTTTTCCATTGTATTGTATTGTATTGGAAAACATCATTTAATCGGTGATTCTGCATATCCTTGTAAAACTTGGCCTTACCTTACAGGTAAATTTATGCTTATATTGATTGAGTTTTTGTAAAAATGTCACTATTGTTATTTTACGAGAACTACAGGACTATCAGGAGTTAAATTGAGGTACAACATTAAATTAAGTTCGACGAGGGTCAAAACAGAAAATTCCTTTGCCATATTAGTTGGCCGTTGGAGAATACTGAACTTTGTCAACGTATATTCAATACAAAAAGCAGTGAGAATTATAAGAGCTTGTTCTATTCTCCACAACTATTGTATTTTAAAAAGAGACTTTATGGATGACGTGAATCAACAAGGCTAGGATATAATGATCCCATTATATATGAACCAGAAGACCATGCTGGACCCATAAAGAGGGATCAAATTGCAGGGTTAATCTAATCGGCATTCCCACTTGTATATTTTTATGCGGCAACTTTAGATGCACAAACTTTATTGAAATGCTGCAACTTATGAAACTAAAAACGTGCAAATTGGATTATTTCATTTTATTGGGTAAT